>JBAMJV010005548.1:0-22500 GCA_037951105.1 Echinarachnius parma
CCAGTGGACATATCAGATCACGGAAATACACATTTGATTAATCCTTCATCAGTTTTTGCACATGTCAACAATGTTTAAACTAGTTCCCTTTTAAAACAGCCGTCAAGCACGATCAATACCCTTATTCACAAGCGGCAGACGGCGCGGTATACATCAGCATCGAGACAGTCACAAAAGGAAATTGTTTCAATTATTTTGACTTTGTCCGTTGTTATTTTTTTGGCGGTTCCTCTACAAAAGAAAATGTGTTTTCTTGGCCTTGAAACCAGCCGTGACCGATGACTTATCACTTTATTTATTTGTATTCCATTTATTGAAAATCATAAGGTATTTTATTCCATGTGGGAACGGAGTGGAGGTTTGATAATAATGATTGCGAACTCAATTCCAAAAGGCGCTTGCGCGTTGTTCTATCCGTATTTTGTACACATGCTTACTTTAGGGGTGCGTGATTAGAATGCTTCATATTTCTTTTTCAATTGCGAAATTTGTCATAAAATGTGTATTTATATATTTAGCTACACCTTCGTAGTTTATTATAGTTATTACATAATTGTAAATTAAATAGTTTGGATAGTGGATTTAGCGCCTTTTGGAAATTAAACTCTTCATCATCATGAGATAACAATGAAGATGTTCATGCCCCGCTGGCTGTATTGCATAGATTTGAACTTTGGACCTGCGGGGGTTCAAAATAAAACACCACTGCACTGGCTAAAAACTGCACCTGTAATATACCATGTATACTGTAAATGCGGTGCAATCTCATACACGAATCGTGTGGATGATGTGCAATACGTGTAATATGCCATGTGTTTTTCTTTCGTTGTTTGCAGCAACGCAAATTTGTTTTCTCAAGCACTATTAGCACCATTACAGTGTAAACATGCTAACCGTTTGCCGAGAATTCCTGAATCACTTTAGAAAAATATCAAAGATTTTTTACCTGTTTCCAGTTCCAACAAAATCTGTTCGTTCATTCAAATGTCTCACTTTTATTTTTACTAACTGAACTAAATTTGCAGCAACGCACATTTTTTTTCTCAAGCACTATTAGCACCATTACAGTGTAAACATGCTAACCGTATTTGCCGAGAATTTATGAATCACTTTGGAAAAATATAAAGATTTTTTAACTGTTTCAAGTTTCAACAAAAACAACTTCCTTTTTTATTCTTTTAAAATGTACTTTGTAACTGTCTCACTTTTAATTTTTTACTTACTAAATCGTTTTTGTGATACACCGGTTTAATTGCAATGTATTATCCTATATATATGGAAATTAATAATTCTTGAATGTACATTTGTGGGCACATCGATCAACAAATTATTGTTATTTGACTTATTATTGTTCATTAAAAGTTTGTTAGCATTACAATTGACATATAAAGCTCGGCTTAACTTTTCTTCCAGTCCATAGTTTCACGAATCTATCCATACGAAGTTCTCTCAATAAAACTAAAGGGCATGAAATTATGCAATCAAATATTAATGTGGATTATCAAAAATATGTATTTCCCATTTCACACGGTTAATAATGTACTTCTATAATTATGAAGAAAACAAATGTCTAAATATAAACTATTGAAAAGTATTCTCAGAATGCTTCTCTGATGTTGCCGAAAACAAAATAAGACCCACCTAAGCTTTATAAAACATATATTATTTTGATATCTGCAGCCTCAATGAAGAATCATAATAAACTACTTGTCAGTTTTATGCCGTGACTTGGACGCCATTAATGTCGATTTTTACGATTACAATACGGTTATTTAAACAAGTCATGTACTATGTTTATTTTACAGATCTTACATCGTGTACGACCGGGATATAACCCTATATAATAATGATTTAAATTACTGCCGTTCAATGTAACATGATATTGTGTGTGTTTCTATATCATTATTATGTATTTTATCATCTTTATTCAAAATATTTTCTTGATAGATCAATGCATGACATGAAGTATAAAATATGCATAATACAAGTATTACAATAATACAAATAATCTATTTACCCCCCCCCCCCCCCCCCGAAAAAGGAGTTATTTTTCTGTCCCAAAATTGTCTTAAGTTATTATTGATTTATAAAAAAAACATTTAATCTCGACGTATTGTTCATGGTAATACCATGAAACCAAAATGCTCTATACTATAAAACATACCGGTGGAATGAAAGAAATTGTTTACAAAGAAAAGTGGGGACAACCATAAGTTGAATGTATTTAATATAAGCATAAATTATATAAATACATTCCACGATCTTCATTTTGAAATGTAAATCATGCCAAAAATATGGATACATCCTAATATTTGATATAAAATAATAACTCCAATGTCAGCGGCCCCTGCATGCTCTCCCTTCCCTCATTTTTAATACTGGGCCCTGTTTTATAAAACTTTCCCAATTGTTGTAACTACCATGCCAAGTGCCAACAGCTAAAATGATCTAATCTTATTGGCCGTTGCCATACAAGTTATACTAATAATTGATAATTCACACCAATTGGAAAAGTTTCATGAAACGTGGGCCCTGATGCTGCTCGTTGCATCTACATGGGTCTTGAGTGACATGATTACCCCAATATTTCCTTGTTGGATAAATATTAATATTCCACTCCCCCATATTTACAATAAGTCGTCAATATGAAGGGTCTATTTAAACAAAGCTTAATAGAAAGGGGGGACCGGACCTTTTTTTATTGTATGGGTCACGGAAACTTTAGAACACCCGGGATTTTCGTGTCCGAGACCTTAGCTGAGGGTCTATATTATATACAGGATGGAAAAACCTTGGCCTCTTTAATCACCGAGTCCCGCAGGCCCGGTAATAAAATAATCATATTTGGTTAAAGGAACTACAGCGTCTAGATGGACTAATTTTCACAATTCGGCTCTCTATATGTAATTTTTCCCGAAGAAAAAGAATTTGGCAGTCATTTCTCATGAAATCAATCAATTTTGGGGTAATTAGTAAATATCTAATTGTCCTGGGAACGCCCCTTTTAAATCGCCAAAATGTGACGTCATCTAAAGAACGGACTAATGAACTAAATTCTGTAGATGACGCGTCATGACGTAAGCCAATGAATTGTCAATCAACTGTCGATCACGCTGCCGATTCCGGACCCTAAATGTGGGTGGGGCGTAAACTGGCTGCTAAGTGAGATTTGGCATCAGAAAACTAGTCTTAAATCACTACTGTGTTTATTTTCATGGATTTCGGCAGACCTATGTTTCAAGTCATCAACTATGGAATAAGTGTCAAAGTACGTTGTATTCTTTAGGTCCTTTAAAATATAACCACAAGATTTACACACACACACAACAACAAAAACACGACAAAGTGCAAGGGAAAATGTGTGATATTTGCTGAGGGGTTTATAATGTACCTTCACACTCTCAAATCTTTTAGAATATGGGTCATCGTTATGCCACCTCCCACCTGTCAATGTACATGACTGGTGTTCCCTTTCCTTTTGTTTCCTTTGTGTGACTAGTACAAGGGTGGATGTATAACTATTAAATTAAATAGTAGAAAAGGGTGATGGTGTAATGAGAATGGGCGATATGGAGTTTAAAGGTGCTATAATAATAAAGAAACATTGTCAATCTGACGACAAAATTATGGCGGTGATGACAATAGTACGAAATGAGTGGGTGGTGGTGGTGGTGGTGGTGGTGGTGGTGGTGGTGGTGGTGGTGGTGGTGGTGGTGGTGGTGGTGGCGGTGGTGGTGGTGGCGGTGGTGGCGGTGGTGTTGTTCTTGTTGTTGTTGTTGTTGTTGTTATTGTTGTTGATGGTGGTGGTGGTGGTAGTGGTGTGGTGGTGGTGGTGATGATGATGATGATGAAGATGATGATGAAGATGATCATCATCATCATCATGGTTGTGGTGGGGGTAATGATGGTGGTGCGGTAAAGGTGGTGGTGGTTGTGGTGGTGGTGGTTGGTGGTGGTGTTGTTGTAATAAAATAATCATATTTGGTTAAAATATAACCACAAGATTTACACACACACACACACAAAAAAAACACGACAAAGTGCAAGGGAAAATGTGTGATATTTGCTGAGGGGTTTATAATGTACCTTCACACTCTCAAATCTTTTAGAATATGGGTCATCGTTATGCCACCTCCCACCTGTCAATGTATATGACTGGTGTTCCCTTTCCTTTTGTTTCCTTTGTGTGACTACAAGGGTGGATGTATAATTATTAAATTAAATAGTAGAAAAGGGTGATGGTGTAATGAGAATGGGCGATATGGAGTTTAAAGGTGATACGTATAACTATAAGTAACATTGTCAATCTAACGACAAAATTATGGCGGTGATGACAATAGTACGAAATGAGTGGGTGGTGGTGGTGGTGGTGGTGGTGGTGCTGGCGGTGGTGGCGGCGGTGTTGTTGTTGTTGTTGTTGTTGGTGGTGGTGGTGGTGGTAGTTGTGGTGGTGGTGGTGGTGGTGGTGGTGATGATGATGATGAAGATGATGATGAAGATGATGATCATCATCATCATGGTTGTGGTGGGGGTAATGATGGTGGTGCGGTAAAGGTGGTGGTGGTTGTGGTGGTGGTGGTTGGTGGTGGTGTTGTTGGTGGTGATGATTCTAATAGTGATGCTGATGATGATGATGATGAGGATGGTGGTGTTTGTGTTGGAGACGATTGTGGCGGTAGTGGTTGTAGCAGTGGTAATGGCGGTAGTGGTGGTGATGATGGTGATGATGATGATGTTGGTGGTGGCGGATTTTTTTTTTAATTGAAGATGATTGTGACGATAGTGGTGGTGGTGGTGGTGGTGGTGGTGGTGGTGGTGGTGGTGATGATGCTGATGATGAGGTGGGGGTAGGTGGGGATTTATGCATGGTAAGTGGTTCGTCGTGAGTATAACGATCTTCAATTTAGGTCTATTGGTGTAGGCCACTAAGGTAAACAATGTTATATATTAGTGATGGTGATAGTGGTGCTGCATATGGTGGATGGTGATTTATAGTTGAAGACAATAAGCATTTTTGAATAACTTGATACGGAGCTAAATGATTTGAATGACGGAAATAGACTATACTCAAACACTCAATTTGTCAATATTAATGATTTTTAAATCCCTGGGAGAAAATCATGACAACAATTGATATCAATTTCAAAGTCCTCCCCGGAGTTAGATTTTAATTGGGTTTGATAATGATATTAATGTTGATCATTATAAAACATGATAGGCCATTGTATACAGCCATTGTATTTTGTTTAGACTAACGACAAAATGAAGTGTGTGTAAACACCAAACTGGGACAGTGAAGAGAAAAGATAATTTATTTGAACATGCGCTCAAGATAAGATTGATAAAATGATACACAAATTACACATTGTAATTCAAGTGTTTTTCCCAAGTCCTATCTCACGAGTATGTTATGCGACCTTTGAAATAATTTGTTGATAGTGCAGCGCGTAAGTAAACATAAATGTCACCCACATTTTATTGAAGAAAGAAATTAACCTGATTACGCGAGACTGTTTTGGTGATAACAATAACTTTTAGTTGCTATCTTATTTTTTCTATGATGTAATGTTCGACTTAACTTTGGTAATATATCTCAAAATGACGATAACATTATTATCATGTTTTTAAAATGTGATAGGCTCACATTTACACAGTACACAGTTTCTCAAGGATTTAAAAGATAATAGGTAAAATCAACATAATTATACACATATCAAAAAGCTGAAATTGTTTGAGTTTTGACTACTAAAGTATTTCGATATGGGTTTTTATTAACTTTACAGTCCAAACACTAACATATATATAAAACACCCCTGTTCTATCAACAGTCACCTTGGGGGCTTGGTCAAAATATGTTCATTTGTCACATAAATCATAATTTTCTATATACGTTATCATTACAAACATATTATAAATATAATAATAACTAATAATGGGTGTTCAATAAACTACTAGTATGGTGATCTGATTATATCGTATACCGTATTTCTACTGTATGTAATTTTATGACTTCTGTCTATATAGGCAACCGAATTTATAGTGTAAAATCATCAATTATTAATATCAATATATCTAATTTACTTACCATAAAGTTACCTGGCGATATATCTCACCGGTGAAATTGGGGTTGACAAAACCATGTGACTTCTATAGTTGATTAATTAAATTCCACTTTTACTTGTTACTTTCAAATATGACCGCCGGCGATTCGGTTTTCAGCGTTATTTGAAAGATAGCAAATAAGTATAATTGTCTTGTTTATTCACGCAAACTCAGCTCCAGTCGCAGTCGCACATTGGCAATGTACCAAAAGCAAATCCAGATCCAGGTCGCCTACACCAATAATTATATATCAGATGAAAACTTTTTCCGGGAGACTTATATACTTTGTTACTGTGTTGGACTAGATATGTGGTATTTTAGAACATCAATGGTTTTTTTAACTATATCATACACATACCATAATCTACAAGTAAATAGGTAGTGGTATAAATTAATAGAATATAATCACCACCATTTATAATCAAGTACTGCATGCAGATAAAAATCCAAAGCGAGACGATAATACGAGTAAATCCATTCGCAAAGTGATGCTATACTACAACCGCAGCTGCAGTGCATACAGACAGGACAATTTGCATGTATGCAGTGTGCGTGCGTTGGTAAGCAAACAAAGTTTGGAAATACTAGTACCAGTACCAGACACTCGCCAGGGATTCAAACAATTCGGGGACAAAATACAGTTCATATATCAGTTGCGGCTAGCTTTACTTTAATACTCTATGCTCAAAATTATCCAGTGCCTATATGGGCGTATGGGAACATATTTTACCCAGGGGGGGGGGGGGGGGGGGGGGCGAGGTCTTTTCCCCGAATACCCTCTTAGTATTAGATGATATGATCTTATCCACAAGTTTTACGTGAAACGAACAATATAAAAACAAATACATCCTCAACATCTAGCTGCCCCAAGTGATATACCATACTTTTTATAAGTTGCCCGATTATTACTGTGTATGGTTTTGCCCGCCTATATATGATTTTGATTGCGCGAATATGGCAGTTTCACAAATCGGGGGGGGGGGGGGGGGGGGGCGTAATGTAGCCCCCCTAGCCCCCTGCCACGTACGCCTATGCAGTTCAAAGAGATAATTTGATAAGGCGATAAAAATCGGTGAATCAAATGACGATCCGTTGTTGTTTACGATCATCTTCTCACAAAAAAATTAATTTCATTTTGGAGAATAAAAGACAAAAATATGTCGCTTTATCACGCCGTGAACAAAGAAAACTGTGTGGTGGTGATATTCAATAACTTGTTTTTTGAGAAGTTGTAATACATGTAATGACTAATGGGAGAAGGAAAACTAGTCAACTGTGTATAGAGAACATGATTGTCCTGATCGCTTCGCCTCATCTCTCCCGCTCCGCTGGGGTCGGGGTCCGTTAAAAGAGGCCCCCGAACCGTAACGGGCTTCTATAACAATTCAATTGCACGATTTGCACACACAGAAACAAATACAGAAACTGTTTACTTTGGCTCGAAAAAATGGTGGTGGCGGTATGACGATTTGGTGAATGCTGTATTCAACTCGATACGCCATGTCAAGTAGACAAAAAAACAAGCGTCATGTCTCATTCTATAATAAATATAAAATAAATATAGACCTAATTATATTCGTTAAATTAAATCAAGGAAAGATGTTTTTCCAGAATTATTTTACTCTCCCCACCCCCCCCCCCCCCCCCCCTAAAAAGGGAAAGAAAATGAAAATGAAAAATTGAGACCTTTATCGCTCGGCCCACTTGGTTTCTATTTACTTTAAACCCACAATGAGGGGGCGACAATAGAATGGGGGAATTTAAAAGGGCGACTCAGCTTCACAGGCTTAAAGGGAACTAACACCTATAAATAATATTCTTATAAATGCAAGGTATTACTTTTAATACTGTAGTCCTTCCCACCAACATGTTCAGAAAAATATAATTTTAAATACAAATTATAAAATAGGAAAACTCATCACCATACTAATGTGTGTGTCCATGGGTGTGCATAAGAAGACTAGCACTCGCAGACTTTTGGCGCATACGGAACCATGAGGCCCTGTTGGTTCCGTAAGTGTTGTGATTAATTGTTTTGTTTATAACTTACACAACCCTTTGCGAAGTGTCGGATGTCTATAACAGCGGTACCAAATCATAAGAGGCTAAGAGCCCGTGTTGTTCTTTGCGTGGTGTTCCCCTTTAAAGGGATATAGTTTTGGTCAAACTGAATTTTACTAACCAAAACCTGCACCATAGCATTACAAACTAATAGTTATAACACAACCATGCTCGAAATGTTATACAACATTACAAACGACTAAGTAAAAAGTATGTTATCATTAAAAAAAATAGCCGTTAAAACACAAAAAGGCGCTCTCTAAAAACGCATTGGTTTCAACCACTTAGTATAAAGAAAATCGTGCATGTGATGTTTCGTTAAAATAATGATTAAATAGAGAGATCATCAATAACTATTTAAAAAACCTATTTTGTAATTTTTGAAAAGCGTAAGCATTTTATATTTATATTTGTTTTTATTTTATATTTGTTTCTTAAATCATCGAATAACCCACATTATTTTTTTTATTCCGATTGGATATATTTCTGTTTTCTGTTTTCTGTTTCTGAACCGATTTTGATCCAAAAAAGTTTATTCTGTCATTGAAATTGTATGCTCTTTCAAATTTGACACTATTGTTTGTCATTACCTCACAAAAAAAAATAATCTTGAAGCGCCCTCTATAGAGTACAGAAGCCATGACGTCATATAAACACTTTTTTAGAATTTTCAAATTTGGACTTCATTTTCAGAAAGAGCATAACAAATAATTTCCAAATACCGAAAATCAAAGGAATAGGTCACGTATTGGCTGAGATATGCCCATCCGAGTGAATTTTACTTCAATGGGCAATCAGTGTTATAATACACTGGTTCCTAAATTTAGGAACCAGTGCACTATATTACACTGATTGCCCATTGACCAAAAAATAATTCAGATGGGCATATCTCGGCCAATACGTAACCTATTCCTTTGATTTTCGGTATTTGGACATTATTTGTTATGCTCTTTCTGAAAATGAAGTCCAAATTTGAAAATTCTAAAACAAATGTTTATGACATCATTTATGACATCACACTTCACCACTCTATACCACAACTCAACTATCCCTTTAAAGGAGAAATTCAAAGGGAATAGAATCAAGTTATTATGGTTTATTTTATGATAGAATGAGTTATTAAAGCAATTTGTGCAGTTAACATGTCATGAAAGTGTTCAGTTTCATGTTTTATGAAAATAAAATTTTAGTGAATTGACCCTCCCCTTTACCATGAAATCGGCACAGCAAAGTGGCTATGTGCGTGACGTAATGCCTCGGTCACACCTTTGCGTATTGGGCTTGCGTATTGCTGCGTATTGCTCGAACGCAGACAAACGCAGATACACCCAATAAAGCGCAATGATGCGAGCTCACTACGTACTCAATACGCAGACTATTCAATTCATTGCAAATAACGCGCCTTTGTTCTGTGACCCCAGCGCGCCCCCAAAATAATGGTTTGTTTACATGCAGAGCGCCACTACGACAAGATATTGAAAGGGCGGCCGGGCCGAGACGGGGCCGAGACCGCCACTGTAAACGCACAAAATTGGGGGGCCGAGTACCGCAATTAAGGCCGGGCCGAGCCGCGGCTCGGACGGCCCTGCACTGTAAATGGGGTCTAGCTCGTGCGCCATTCGCTTTAGCTCGCTCTCGCTGGTTCCCGCTCGCTTTAGCTCGCTAGCACTACGATTGGCTGCCTAGCAGGACGATTGGCAATAAAAGACGGGCCGCAAAATGACCAGTTTTTATATACCGCCGCAGCCCGAGCGAGCTGGTACGCTTCAGAACGAGTTGACACGCAACAGTACGAACGGCAGTCGAGCTAAAGCGAGCAAAAACGCAGTGAGACGCAACAATACCAACTGGTGCGAGCGGCTAGCGAGCGGCAAGCGAGCAAAGCACGAGTTCCATACGCAATGCGTCGAGCACACAGCGTATTGAATCGTACTGTTTCGAGCAACAGCGAGCTAAAGCGGGACCATAGGCAACCATAGGCAACCGTACGCAGTCTCTATACGAGCGGCATACGAGCTACATACGCAATAGTGTGACTGCTAACTTCAAAATCGCTGCGTATTGCTGGGTAAGGCTGCGTATTGATATACCCCGCCTAGCGCAGCAATACGCAGCAACAAACGCAAAGGTGTGTGACCGAGGCATAAGAGCCGGGCTTTGCGCTCCACAGCTCTAGCTCGAACGGCGATCTACACGCAAATGTTGATAGAGTGGTATGCAATGCAATTTGTGCTAGAGTAGTGTGCCCCTAGAGATGTATATAGGAACATAATACAACTATACAAATACGAGTGTGCCTTACTTTAATAGCTAGAGTGCAAATCGAAATCACAAAAGACACTAATTGACATGCCGAATTCAGTGTGTTTCCTGTCCTGCTCAGTTCCTTATTTCCTTTGCCTTTCTTTAGTATTTATTTTTTCGGTCACGGAAAATGCACCCAAGTTAGCATAATTATTATGAAGAGCTAGATAGAGGGTCATTCGAAAGAAGGTGGATAAGGTGTGTGTGTGTGTGTGTGTGTGTGTGTGTGTGTGTGTGTGTGTGTGTGTGTGTGTGTGTGTGTGTGTGTGTGTTCGTGCATGCGTGCGTGAATTCATTCACCATGGCATTGTTAGAAATCCCACACGGTAAATCGCCGCGCCGGACCGCGATCAAACATGCACCCCACCCCACTCTTCGTTCCAGATCTACGCCATTAAGCTCAATTAAGCTCAAACTTCCCCCTTGAAAAACTCCAGGGGTATGTTTATGTATGTACGCGATCGTTAGATGCATGGTGTTCCTCTCGAGTTTAATGATTTTGAAACATCAAGGAATCCACATATTCATTAAAGGCATAGTTGAGTTTTGGTATAGAGGGCGCTACAAGAAATCATTTTGCTGAGAGGTAATAAAACACTGAGTGTCAAATTTGAAAGAGCATACAATTGCCATAACAAGATAAACTTTATTTGATCAAAATCGGTTCAGAGACGGCTGAAATATCCATAAATATAACCATTTGTATTTATTGTGAGGCCCCACAATAATTCAAAAATTTTGAACTGGCCGTTTAAAAAATAAAGCTTGCACTTTTCGTTGTTGAGGATCTCTCTATTTAATCATTATTTTTTTTGTATTAGAAATGGTTAGAAATGGTTGAAACCAATGCGTTTTTAGATAGCGCCCATTGTTTTGTTGTTGAAAAGATCATCTCTATTATTTTGGGCCCCAAATTATTATAAGATCAGATAATATTTATTGATATTTCAGCCGTTTCTGGGTCGATTTTGACCAAATAAAGTTTATTCTGCAATTAAAATTGCATGTTCTCTCAAATTCGACACTCAGTTTTTCATTACCTCACAAAAAAAATTGTGATGTGCAGTGCCCTCTCTACCAAAACTGAACTACCCCTTTAATGTGCAGCGATGAATGATTTGGTATTATATTGCTAATATGTACTTAGTATAATTATCTATATATTGTTTTAGTGTAAGTTTTTTATGTAAACTATTTGATGTATATTTAGTCTATGTAAAAGAGCCCTTATTTGATTATTGTATGTATTATTTGTATTATTTGGAGCCCACCAGACTGCACCTGACACCTCATCTTCGAGCATATGAGGCTGGGGTCTAGGCTCGGCTTGCACACATACCCCGGTATACTACACTGTTGCCCATAAAGTTGGAACATTTTTTGTTTACAACTGTATAAGAAGTTAAATATGTCACTATAAATTATTCATGATATGTGTGGTGTATATGACCGTAATACTATTTATCAAGTTCTTAAAATCACAATGAAATTAAAGTACAATATCATTCGCAAAGTGTATATTAGGGATGAAAACAAAAAAAGGGGGCAAAACAACAGCAGAATTAATAATTTTGTTACAATATACATCTTTGGTCAGCATTCGAGATGTCACATGTTGGAGCGATTTTTTTCTTGCATGAAAATTTCAATATTCAAATGTTTATCAGCCAGTCAGTCACTAATATCGAATATGACCCCTGACCCCTTATTGGGAGGTCTCGAGGCCGGCCTCGGCCTCGAGGCCGGCCTCGAGGCCGATTTTTCAGTCCTCGGCCTCGGCCTTGGCCTCGTAATGCCGTGACTCGGACTCGTCCTCGGCCTCGTAGCATGCGGCCTCGATGACTCGGGTCGAGGCCGGTTCGAGGCCGGAAGATTTCATAGAATCTGGTGAATTTAAGATTCAACATTTGCATCGGCCCGGAAGCGCGTATCAATATAAGTGTGTGTGAGTGATGAGAACGTGTATGCAGTGCTAGTGTGCGCTACGTGCGATGCGCTAAGTCACATGTGTCACAGTGTTGCTATCGTCATGCAGTATTTTCAGTATGATTTTCGTGTGATTTGAAGATTTGTGATTTTGGAAGTAGTGAACCAAAAACGATCGTTTCAACGGAGGGCGTGGAGTAATTTATCAACCCAGAATCGGCATTTATCGAGATTTTGTTGGTAACTGATTATTATTATTATTTTGATAACGAACGTGAACACCAATCATACACGGACAAAGAAATCAAATTGAATGATATTGTACGATATTTTCGGGAGATTCT
Organism: Echinarachnius parma; assembly: GCA_037951105.1. Classification (NCBI taxonomy): domain Eukaryota; kingdom Metazoa; phylum Echinodermata; class Echinoidea; order Clypeasteroida; family Echinarachniidae; genus Echinarachnius; species Echinarachnius parma. The sequence continues at coordinate 12,738 of JBAMJV010005548.1, forward strand.
TATAGTTATACAGCTAGCTACGCATTAAGCTAAGATGACGCCAGGCCGACTGGCCAGGCGCTTGATGCAGGGGATTCCCGGTGAGTGTAGATCGGAGCTTGAAGTAACACCAAAATGATTGTTATCATTTTGTGCTTTTCTCAGTAAATTCCATAAGAGCACAATAAAAAAATAACAAATAATTGACTGGGAGTGTGATTACTGATAAATATTTTTCTGTCTGCAGACTACTCTGATCATTCACAATTATTTTGTTATTCCCACTCAAACTTCGAGTTTGAGTTCGAAGCCGTGGTCGTGGAAGATATTTGTTTGGTGACAAATGGAATGCCGGTGTCTTTGCCTTTCGTACCATAGCAATTATTGCATGTGGTTGTCCTGTTTTTATCGCTTGAAAATTACAATGAATGAAAGAACTTTTAAATTTAGATAACCCAAAATAAATTCAATGCAAACATAAGCGTCTACTCTTGGGAGCAGTTTGGAAGTTGCTGTAGAAGTTTCACAGAATTGAAGCCGGCGAAGTCATTGAAATAAAAATCATATAATTATATACTGTGGACGTAGACTGAATCGCTGGTAGAATTATACATTATTCTGGTCTTCTGGAGCATCAGTTGGCGGTTATGAAGTATAATTATAATAATTATGAATTTTTACTAAAAAGATTAACATTTCCTACAATAAAAATAATGGTGTTCACTTTGAATAATGCAGAATTTAGGCGGAAAATATGGTTGATGTGTCGGAATGAGGGCGCCCTTCGATCACAATGAGGGCACTCTACATGAAACTAATTTGAAAATGCACGATTATAATATACGTTCTTAATTATATAAACAATACATGATATATCGTACAGAAAATTGTATAAAACTAACCATAGACAGTCCAAGGCAGAATAAATATGTTGCACCATCATATTTTTGCAATATTTCGTACATGACAGTGATGCACATTTTTTGTGATAAATATGCCATAAAACATCATATAAAGACAAACTTTTTTTTCCAGATAGACATGCTACAATCTGTATGTAAACATGTATTATGTTTTGTTACCCATTATATGATAAAATGCTGTGGTCAGGTGCAGATGTTTTTGAAATTTGTATTGTATTGGCCTAGAGAGGGCGCCCTACTCAACAATGAGGGCGCTATTTCTATTTAAAAAAGAGCGAAAAAGCAAGAGTAATTGATGTTGATTGGGTGATTGTGTTTGATTGATTGTATGATTTTAAAAGGTTTAAAATAAACAAAAAATTAAAATATGACATTATTATTTTAATTTGGTGACTCGGACTCGGACTCGGACTCGGACCATGGTGACTCGGACTCGGACTCGGACTCGGACCATGGTGACTCGGACTCGGACTCGGACTCGGACCACGGTGACTCGGACTCGGACTCGGACTCGGACCATGGTGACTCGACTACAACACTGCCACTGACACGGGTCAGTGCTTAAGACGTCGCATGATGCTGTCATCGAGCTTGTTGACGCTGTAAAAGGACTTATCGTCCCACTATTTGGTCAGAGCCCGAACTAAATCTTGTTGAGTATGAAGAGCGTTGCCTCTGCCATTGATGGCTCGGGCTAGGACATCCCAGGCATGGTCAAAAGTGCTCGTATCAGGGTAAGAAGCAGGCCATGGTAACTGCTGCAACCCCTTCTCATCAAGAAGTTCTCTAACTACAGCTGCCCTCTGGGACAAAGCGTTGTCGTCTTGCAGCCGGAAATGGTTTCTGTGTGGCCTTATTGCGTGTGGGAGACAGTTGTTTTACAGAATGTCCCGGTGGACGATGGCGTCTCGACATTTTCACCTGACACCACCATGCAGTGGCGTTTTGCAGCCATAGTGAATACCTGTCCATATACCACCATTGGGCCGTCACAACCTCAGGTCGTTTTGTGAATGTAGTAATCTTGGAGCTTCTTGCCACGTAATCGACGAACCCTTTGCCTTCCATCTGTTTGGTCAAGGATGTACTGGCTCTTATCCATTAATATGAGATACCACTAGTGTCTAAGCGGCAATCTTCTGTACTCCCTAGTCCAGGGACCTCCGTAAAAACTGTGTTGAATGGTTTGGAGTGGACACTTCGTAGTATGTCTTGCTCGGTGACCATCTTAGAGCGACCTCCGATGTACAATTTGGCGGAAGGCGCTGATTCCACATTGATTCTCAATAGACGGCGAAGGTTCCTATTTTGCATTTCCGGGTTCTGCGGCACAAGTTAAGCAGTTTGCGATCATCTATCCGGGTGGTCAATCGTTGGCGTCCTAGACATTTCCGTGGCCTTAATAAAAATTGACCCACCTCTCGATAACGTTGGAGGATTTTACAGACCGTAACATGCGATGTTCCAACGAAGTATGAGGACATTGCTTGTTGACACCCCCTGTACTGGTAGAGCACAAATGAAATGAGGTTCGTTAGTCCGAAAATGCAATAGGATTGTTAATCCGAAAGTGATATATGGGGTTCGTATTGGAAGTTTCAGATTAACGAACCCGATTTCATTTTCGGAGAAACGAACCTTCGGTAATAACGAACCTTTGGAATAACCGAACCTTCGGAATAACGAGCTGCAACCAAAATAACAACAACAAAAACCCCCTCTCGAAGTAGAGTCAGCGTCGTTACCATAGCATTATGAATAAACAAACCAGCCACTCGTTTATGTTACCATGGTAACGCATCGATTGGCCTGTGGTGGCTGTGTCTATAGGTTGATGCGTACTGCGTAGCATCTCGCGGGCGATCAATGGCAATATAATAGCGGGATATTAATTTTGTGCTGAATAAGTTTTGCAATTACATGATTGTATGTGTTGTACACACAGGAGAAAATGGACAGTATTAAATTATTGCATTTTTATCCTGGAACACAATATAGTATGTGTATGTGTTAAACGTACGGCGTCATTTCCTCGACGTAATAATAGTGTACTGTATTATCTTTTTGGAAGTCGTTCTATGGGTGAGGATTCTAATAATTCAAATTAGATAAATGGTAATGTTGAGACAGCAATTTGAGCAGATATGTGAGCAATACAACCATGACAACTATGTCATCCCTGATGCATTCACTAGCTGCTGATTTTCTATCTTAGACTTCAAGAGGGGAATAGAGTCTTTGCGATTCGCCGCCATTTTGTCCCGGGAAGACACGCTTCCGCCAAGAGACAATAGACAAACTACATGTTACCGAAGTCAGTGCGACTTTGACGATATACTGATGTGAAATCACCAAACTAGCGTGCAAATTTGGACTGTGCTGAAAGTTGTAGCTCATATCTATTGGTCGATTTTGAATGCTGATAAATTGATGTTCACATAAAGGATCAGTCTTGATCTTTATAATAGATTTGTTTTGGTCAAGTCATCATATTAACTTAATACATATTTACCAATACCTATAACAATTACAAAATAACATTTTACATCGCGACAGACAGTGTCTTGCATGCATGTTTTAGGAGGGGCCCATAATAAATCATTATGGCGTCCTACATTGGTCTCAATGTTGGTGGGAAAATCTACATGACGTCACGTATGACGTTGACGAGCGATCCGGGGTGTTTCTTTGCTAGGATGCTAGATGAGTCGGTGCCATCAGCCAGAGACGAGCATGGGAACTACATGATTGATCGAGACGGGAAGATTTTCCGCCATGTTCTCAACTTCATGCGGTGTGGGAAGCTGCAGCTACCCGAAGGCTTCCGCGAATTATTCCTGCTTGAATGTGAGGCTGACTTCTACCAGCTCGGCGCACTCCAGGCCAGCATACGACAGCTGAATACATTACCAGACGAATTCATTGGGTTCAATGTCAGTGGGAAGATCTTCAAGACAACCCGAGAGACGCTCGCTCATGCCCCAGACTCGCGATTCACCGACATTTTGTCCGGGGAAGTGCGGCTCCCGCCAAGAGACGAACAGGGAAACTACATGTTCGACAGAAGCAGCGATATATTCTCGTATGTTCTCGAGTTCTTGCGGTGTGGCCATCTTGCCCTATCGTGGCGCAGTTCGGGCTGGGATAAACTTTTGGCTGACGAGGCAGAGTTTTTCAGAATGCCCAGACTGTTAGCGCATATCAAGAGTGTGTGGGATCTTACTGGTCCATCTAGTAGTGCAAATCTATATGTTTTCCATGACCAATCACGTGACCAGTACACTGTTAATTTCAGTGCATGGTCAGAAGAGTACGCAGAAAGTATTTTTCCGTTCATATTTGATCCCGCTTACAAGAGCTGTCTAGGCTTACGTAAGATAGGCCTCATAAACGTGCCAGACATGCCAGATAGTCTGCTTGTAGAAATTGGAACTATTTCATTTAAGCTAGGTTCCGGGCTCGAACAACATAATACCCTCCCGACCAATGCGGACGAACTCGTTTCCCATATTGATGGGAGGATGTCACGTACGTATTCACTTGGATTGAATGAACGTGTTGATCATGTTGATGAACACTATGTACAGTATAGGTTCAAGGGATGGGTGAAAAGCTCCAAAAAAAAACAAAAAATTAAATGATGACGTATAAACGTCATCCAAAATAATTACCATTTCGTAAAATAAAACTGGAAGTTTATGGCATGGAACGAGGTAATTAGGACAAAAATGTTCAAAGTACATTTTTTTTTTAAAGCGAATTTTTACTAATTATTTATGTTTGATTTGGTTCACATTACTTAAAGGGATAGTTGAGTTTTGGTAAAGAGAGAACAGTTTGATGGGTCAAACTTAAATTAGTAACCAAAACCTGCACTACATAACAAACTAAAGCCCTCTGCAGACAGAGCCGACTCGACCCGATCCGACTGGTTTCAATCAGGCTAGAGTTGGGCCCGGTCGGTCGGATCCGATTCATCGTGTTGAATCGACCCCAACTGGCATCCGACTCTCTCTCGAGTGGCAAAATGTGTGTCGCGAGGCACTGAAAACTGAGCCGATCCGAATGAAAATCAGTCAAATCGGGTCGAGTCGGCTCTGTCTGCAGATGACTTAACAGTTATAACTCCGCCATCCCGGGGGGGCCACTCAACTATATTGCTGTACACACGCGCGACCAAAAAAACGCGTAAAAAGGGTACTTTTTTCCGATCATGGCGCGTCACGCGCGTCACGCGTTTAGGGTGTCAAAATGGCCAAAATCAGAAAAAGGGTATGTTTGTGGAGTTAAACAAATACGCGTTTAGGGTATCCTTTTCTCCAAACTTCTTCAATTGACGTAGACCTTGTTTAGGGGTATGTTTTAGGGGTTATACTTGTTTAGGGGGCCAAATTGTCAAAAAAGCACGCGAAAATACTTGAATAGGGTATAAATTTGACCAATGGATCAAACTTGTTTAGGGTGGGTTTGAAAAACCTGTGGTCGCGCGTGTGTACAGTAATATAGTAGAGTGGCCCCCCCGGGTCCGCCATGCTCGAAAGGAAACAAAAAAATACAAATGACTCAGTAAACAGCGTGTTATCTTTCAAAAAGAGACATTAAAACTCAAGAGGACGATCTCTGAAAACTCATTGGTTTCTACCATTTAAAATAAAATATTGTGCATGTGATGTTTCGTTGAAATAGTGATTAGATAGAGAGATAATCAACAACTATTTAAAAACCTCTATTGTACATTTTTGAAAAGAGTAAACATTTAAAAGAAATTGTAACGGCTGGTTCAAAATTAACTCATAATTGTGGGGCCCCACAATTATTACAAATGGTTATTTTGATAGATATTTCAGCCATTTCTGATCCGATTTTGATCAAATAAAGTTTATTCTGTCATTAAAATTGTAATATGCTCTTTCAAATCTGACACTCACTTTTTCATTATCTCCAAAAAGAAATGGTTTTGTATAGCGCCCTCTATACAAAAACTCAACTAAACATGTTAAATGTATATATCTAGTTTATTTCTCTACTAGTCTACTTAAAGGGACTTAGTAACATTGTCCAAATCCTCAAAATAAAATTGTAATTCTAGCGGTTCCTTTATACCTTGTTGTATTCGTATTGACAATAAAATCATGGGACAGCTTTCGGTTTTTCAAATTTCCCTTTCATTACAAAGATATGTATGATTGAAGTATTTAGATAAGAAAATCTCCGGGCGAGATTTTCATCCCTGTACAAAGTGAATGCAGTGAGTTGGTGAATATCACCCAATATCACTTTGCATTTTCGCTCATTACTTGGCCATACATTGTCCATTTGACCTGAAATTTTCACACAATACCCTGAGGACATATGAGATAACAACAGTATACATTGCATCAACCATTCATCAGTTTTTGCACATCTCAACAAAGTTACTAGATCCCTTTAATGTCTTAATGTCATTATTATATGAATGTATCGAGTTGAAGGAATTTAATTGAGTGCGTATACATGGTATAGGGAGAACGCAAATGTATTTTGTTGAAGTTCCAATATGATACTTCCATCAACATTCGAAATTACTTTCAAAGAAAAGAATCATAGATCATTATATTTATAGGTTCTTCATTCAACTCAAGTCCGACTTTAATTCAAATATGAACTAATTTATTTACACACGTCACGTTTGAGTTTATAAAGCATTGTACTAACAAAATGTAAATGTGAACCGATGAATCTTACAAAAACAAGTATGATAATATGCCTATATATATATACGGTAAGACGATTCAAAACAACAAAATCCAAATGAAAAGAGTAATAATTGTATTTATATAATGGATCGTGAAATATTAAATGAAACATTTCCTTACATTTTTAAGTCACAATTTGTTTCAGTATTCTTACTTTAATTTTGTTTTTACCTAATTCTATTGTAGACTCAAATACATTTTAAATATACACATGCAGGTACAATTATAGCAAATTGCTGAGTAAATTTCATACATATGAACTTATATATTCGCAGTAAGGCCTACATTAATAATATTATGATGAAGGTGTTTTTTTTATGGTGCACCGTTATAAATAATATTCTTTGTGAATTAATGATCATTTAGACAAGTGCAAAAATGTAATGTTTAAGATTTGAATTTATTATGTCTAATATTTCGGGCTAAAAGTGCTTAACATGTATTGTTTATATTTTTGTTTATTCTTTATTAAATTGATATTTATATTGATTGAAAATACATTTTACAATATAATTTATTATGCGCTGAAATCTTATAATCACAATGATTGATAATTTAATCAATACCAGTAGTTGTCATTTCATATGTTTACACATATTGAAAGAAATTTCATCGCAGTCATTAACTATTATGATGCAGATTTTGTATGATGCAGCATTATGATTTATATTCTTTGTATAACATGAATTAATGATAGACAAGAGCAATAATGTAATATTTAATATTTGAATTTATCATGTAATTTTCACAATGATGTATATTATAAGCATTTCACAATTATTGTTCGCGTGTATATAAATTACATTGTTTGTTCGTGTTTATATGAATTACATTGTTTGTTTTAATTTAATGTTCAGCACGTGCAATTCAGCTTGTTTGCTGCATGCATACGTGTTAAAAATAAATACCATGAATAAATAAATATGTAAATAAATATATACATTCCATTTAGATTATTCATTGTACCTTGTAATTTCCTGTTTGTTACGTGTATATTACCTATTCTTGCGATATGTTCCATTTTGTATACTAAGCTTGATGTACTGATTTGTTTATTTTGCTTTCGATTTATATGAACGTTTCAACATGTTTCAGACAACTCGATTAATCATTTTGTATAAATAAATTAAACGAGATCAATCATAATATGAAAACCTTCGTTAAAGTGAACTTAAAGGGGTAGTACAGTTTTGGTAAGGTCTGAGTTTTAGTAAACAAAACCTGCACAATAACATTACAAACTAATAGTTATAACTCCACCATGCTCGAAAGGTATAGAACATTACAAACGACAAAGTAAAAAGCATGTTATCATTCAAAAAGAGCCATTAAAACACAAGAGGGCGCTCTCTAAAAAAAACATCGGTATCAACCATTTTTGTACAAAATTATGCATGTGATGTTTTGTTGAAATAATGATTAAATAGAGAGATCAACAACAACTATTTTAAAACCTCTTTTGAAAATGTTTGAAAAAGTGTAAGCATTTTTTTAATTTTTAACAAAACCATCGAATATACTGTATATGGGCCCCAGATTTATTACGATCGGATATATTTATCGATATTTCAGCCGTTTCGGAACCGATTTTGATCAAATAAAGTTTATTCTGCCATTAAAACGGTATGCTCTTCCAAATTTTACTCTCAGTTCTTCATTATCTCACACACACAAACAATTTCGTGCAGCGCTCTCTATACCAAAACTGAACTACCCCATGTTAAAAGTTCAATGTTCAACGTTAATCAGTTAATTGGCTGGCGGTCTCTTGTTCCAATGGCTGTAGTTGTAAATGGCGTAGGCCCATGAACAGCTTGGAACTATTGCTCCCCAGGGAGTGGAGATGGCGCACCTATAGTTGTTGCTGGCTTACATTGTATCATATTATGGACTGAGCCACTGAGGTAAAAACAGTGTGAAGTGCTTTAGAGATGATATTGTATGGTATTAGGCGCTATATATAAATCTAACATTTCATTTGTAATATGTGACCATACACCACAAAACGACCGTTATGTCGCTGATATAGTTTCTCTGTTATTAGCAGAAATAGTCAAATTTGGTTAAAAATATGAGATTTAGGATTTGTTTTATTTCCTGAATGAAGGTATATTAATCTACCTTCTATGAAATTTTGATTATCAGAAATCTTGTTTAAGTATGTTTTTTTCATCAAATAAAAATTATCAGTTTACAGCGCTTGAATGGCCGCCGATCTTTGAAGTGGCCCGTTTCTCCCTTGTTTTAAAACTGCTAAAGCCATTTTACAAATCTTTGGCGCTCATTTTCAAAGGGTTTGCCTTGTATGACAAATAATTTTGAAAATAATTTTAAAAGTAATGAATTCTACTGTGATGTGATGTGAAAATCAGCATAATCATTTTCCCGGACTTATTGGTCGGTAATTTGTGGCGAAAGGTCACATACACTGTTGGTCATAAAGTTGGAATATTTTTTTTATAGATCCAACTTCATTCTTTTTCCTGTTTTTTGCGCCTCATGAATCATTTTAGACTAAAACTAATGATTATATAATGTTTCCAAACTACCAATGTACAATAAATGGTTGCATAAATTTGCATCAATTAATTTAGCCTTTTTTTAAAGCTTTGAAAAGCAGAACCTTTGATGATTAGCCCCTTTCCCTCTCCAACGCGTATGTCCAACAGGTCATCATTATGTGTCATTTCTCAGAGTTGGCTGTACAATTCTCAACCAAAATTTGCACAGAGGCTCTCTAGGCCATACTCCGTCCAATGCCATTGGCTATACGCCAAACAATGCTTGTGCTCCATCGGGAATGGGTGTCAACAAGCAATGTCCACTATATCGTTGGAACATCGGAGTTTACGGTCTAAAAAATCCTCAGACGTCATCGAGAGGAGGGTCAAGTAAAGCTACGGGAATCTCTAGGACGTCCACGATTGACCAGCAGGATAAATAATCGCAAATTGCTTAACTTGTGCCGTATAAACCGGAAGTGCCAAAAAGGAGGCTTCGCCGTCTATGAAGAAGACTCTATTGAATCAACGCCTTTCGCCAAACTGTACATCAGAGATCGCTCTAACGTGGTCACCGAGCAAGACAAACTACGAAGTATCCACTCCAAACCATGCAACCGAGGTT
>JBAMJV010005548.1:27500-122496 GCA_037951105.1 Echinarachnius parma
TGATTTGATTTGAATTCAATATTTCAGTCACAAATAACAATGAAATATACAGACACAGCAAGATATTTACAATTAAGTACAGTAAACAAAAACAATGAAAACGAAGCATGCAGAGCTTGTAATGTATCAAGATACAAATTATTGTTTCCCGGGGGTGATTGTGCCTCCATTCAAAGGTAATATTCTAAAATGAAAAGAAAGGGATATCACTAAGAGAGTATATAGAAAAGAAGAAAAAAATGAGAAGAAAACAAAAAATATTGTTCACGGTGCAACTTTATGTTATATATGGCTAAAATATTGTCAACCAATACAGTTTTATGATTTCGTATTGTTGACCAACTATTATCTAGTAATATTATGCAGAAAAACTTGTCAAAAGGTAGACTATGATGTTAATATATGGTGATGAATCAAGAGAACAAATGAATACAAGAACATTACACGTTAAAATTAAGAACGTTTTCGAGAGGAGAATGATTGTTATTTTCATAGTCACATTTTAAGATTTTAAGATAAGATAAGATATATTTTATTTGGTATTCAAACATGCAAATGTTACAAAGAAATGTGTCATCCATTGGCAAGAGAGAGCAATAACAACACTAATGTAAGTTACAATTATTACTATTCTATACAAACATTTAAAATAGCATTTAATTGTAACAACAATTGATTTTACCTATTTTGGGTGCATCTGGTCACAGGACTAATGAACTGTATGCAATATTATATTTACCATTTGCCTAGGTAATTAAATTCTAGCCTACCCCTAAAATCTAGTGTAACAAAAGCCATTGTGGCATAACATTTTTATTATTATATATATACTGTATAAGTATATCCTCTTTTGATTTTATTCTAGACATTTAAGAAATGTATATATAAAAAAATCAAATGTGACATTAAAAATTTTAATTCATACAATATGTCTTCCAAGATTTCAACACTTAGCAGTACTGATTTAAAAGTGCGATATATTATCATGTAAAGGAATCCAAAAAACTATGAAAAATACAAGAACCCATTTTACTCTTATTTCTTAACTTACTTAGTTATCCTAAATGGCTAAATCCAATAATTAAATGTACTTTTTACATTTCTAAAATGAAAAGAAAGGGATATCACTAAGAGAGTATATAGAAAAGAAGAAAAAAATGAGAAGAAAACAACAAATATTGTTCACGGTGCAACTTTATGTTATATATGGCTAAAATATTGTCAACCAATACAGTTTTATGATTTCGTATTGTTCAATATATTGAAAACAAGACCAACTACTAGTACCATATTATGCAGAAAAACTTGTCAAAAGGTAGACTATGATGTTAATATATGGTGATGAATCAAGAGAACAAATGAATACAAGAACATTACACGTTAAAATTAAGAACGTTTTTCGAGAGGAGAATGATTGTTATTTTCATAGTCACATTTTAAGATTTTAAGATAAGATAAGATATATTTTATTTGGTATTCAAACATGCAAATGTTACAAAGAAATGTGTCATCCATTGGCAAGAGAGAGCAACAACAACACTAATGTAAGTTACAATTATTACTATTCTATACAAACATTTAAAATAGCATTTAATTGTAACAACAATTGATTTTACCTATTTTGGGTGCATCTGGTCACAGGACTAATGAACTGTATGCAATATTATATTTACCATTTGCCTAGGTAATTAAATTCTAGCCTACCCCTAAAATCTAGTGTAACAAAAGCCATTGTGGCATAACATTTTTATTATTATATATATACTGTATAAGTATATCCTCTTTTGATTTTATTCTAGACATTTAAGAAATGTATATATTAAAAAATCAAATGTGACATTAAAAATTTTAATTCATACAATATGTCTTCCAAGATTTCAACACTTAGCAGTACTGATTTAAAAGTGCGATATATTATCATGTAAAGGAATCCAAAAAACTATGAAAAATACAAGAACCCATTTTACTCTTATTTCTTAACTTACTTAGTTATCCTAAATGGCTAAATCCAATAATTAAATGTACTTTTTACATTTCTAAAATGAAAAGAAAGGGATATCACTAAGAGAGTATATAGAAAAGAAGAAAAACATGAGAAGAAAACAACAAATATTGTTCACGGTGCAACTTTATGTTATATATGGCTAAAATATTGTCAACCAATACAGTTTTATGATTTCGTATTGTTCAATATATTGAAAACAAGACCAACTACTAGTACCATATTATGCAGAAAAACTTGTCAAAAGGTAGACTATGATGTTAATATATGGTGATGAATCAAGAGAACAAATGAATACAAGAACATTACACGTTAAAATTAAGAACGTTTTTCGAGAGGAGAATGATTGTTATTTTCATAGTCACATTTTAAGATTTTAAGATAAGATAAGATATATTTTATTTGGTATTCAAACATGCAAATGTTACAAAGAAATGTGTCATCCATTGGCAAGAGAGAGCAACAACAACACTAATGTAAGTTACAATTATTACTATTCTATACAAACATTTAAAATAGCATTTAATTGTAACAACAATTGATTTTACCTATTTTGGGTGCATCTGGTCACAGGACTAATGAACTGTATGCAATATTATATTTACCATTTGCCTAGGTAATTAAATTCTAGCCTACCCCTAAAATCTAGTGTAACAAAAGCCATTGTGGCATAACATTTTTATTATTATATATATACTGTATAAGTATATCCTCTTTTGATTTTATTCTAGACATTTAAGAAATGTATATATTAAAAAATCAAATGTGACATTAAAAATTTTAATTCATACAATATGTCTTCCAAGATTTCAACACTTAGCAGTACTGATTTAAAAGTGCGATATATTATCATGTAAAGGAATCCAAAAAACTATGAAAAATACAAGAACCCATTTTACTCTTATTTCTTAACTTACTTAGTTATCCTAAATGGCTAAATCCAATAATTAAATGTACTTTTTACATTTCTAAAATGAAAAGAAAGGGATATCACTAAGAGAGTATATAGAAAAGAAGAAAAACATGAGAAGAAAACAACAAATATTGTTCACGGTGCAACTTTATGTTATATATGGCTAAAATATTGTCAACCAATACAGTTTTATGATTTCGTATTGTTCAATATATTGAAAACAAGACCAACTACTAGTACCATATTATGCAGAAAAACTTGTCAAAAGGTAGACTATGATGTTAATATATGGTGATGAATCAAGAGAACAAATGAATACAAGAACATTACACGTTAAAATTAAGAACGTTTTTCGAGAGGAGAATGATTGTTATTTTCATAGTCACATTTTAAGATTTTAAGATAAGATAAGATATATTTTATTTGGTATTCAAACATGCAAATGTTACAAAGAAATGTGTCATCCATTGGCAAGAGAGAGCAACAACAACACTAATGTAAGTTACAATTATTACTATTCTATACAAACATTTAAAATAGCATTTAATTGTAACAACAATTGATTTTACCTATTTTGGGTGCATCTGGTCACAGGACTAATGAACTGTATGCAATATTATATTTACCATTTGCCTAGGTAATTAAATTCTAGCCTACCCCTAAAATCTAGTGTAACAAAAGCCATTGTGGCATAACATTTTTATTATTATATATATACTGTATAAGTATATCCTCTTTTGATTTTATTCTAGACATTTAAGAAATGTATATATTAAAAAATCAAATGTGACATTAAAAATTTTAATTCATACAATATGTCTTCCAAGATTTCAACACTTAGCAGTACTGATTTAAAAGTGCGATATATTATCATGTAAAGGAATCCAAAAAACTATGAAAAATACAAGAACCCATTTTACTCTTATTTCTTAACTTACTTAGTTATCCTAAATGGCTAAATCCAATAATTAAATGTACTTTTTACATTTCTAAAATGAAAAGAAAGGGATATCACTAAGAGAGTATATAGAAAAGAAGAAAAACATGAGAAGAAAACAACAAATATTGTTCACGGTGCAACTTTATGTTATATATGGCTAAAATATTGTCAACCAATACAGTTTTATGATTTCGTATTGTTCAATATATTGAAAACAAGACCAACTACTAGTACCATATTATGCAGAAAAACTTGTCAAAAGGTAGACTATGATGTTAATATATGGTGATGAATCAAGAGAACAAATGAATACAAGAACATTACACGTTAAAATTAAGAACGTTTTTCGAGAGGAGAATGATTGTTATTTTCATAGTCACATTTTAAGATTTTAAGATAAGATAAGATATATTTTATTTGGTATTCAAACATGCAAATGTTACAAAGAAATGTGTCATCCATTGGCAAGAGAGAGCAACAACAACACTAATGTAAGTTACAATTATTACTATTCTATACAAACATTTAAAATAGCATTTAATTGTAACAACAATTGATTTTACCTATTTTGGGTGCATCTGGTCACAGGACTAATGAACTGTATGCAATATTATATTTACCATTTGCCTAGGTAATTAAATTCTAGCCTACCCCTAAAATCTAGTGTAACAAAAGCCATTGTGGCATAACATTTTTATTATTATATATATACTGTATAAGTATATCCTCTTTTGATTTTATTCTAGACATTTAAGAAATGTATATATTAAAAAATCAAATGTGACATTAAAAATGTTAATTCATACAATATGTCTTCCAAGATTTCAACACTTAGCAGTACTGATTTAAAAGTGCGATATATTATCATGTAAAGGAATCCAAAAAACTATGAAAAATACAAGAACCCATTTTACTCTTATTTCTTAACTTACTTAGTTATCCTAAATGGCTAAATCTAATAATTAAATGTACTTTTTACAAAAATGTCAATGAATACGGTACAATGAATATGTCTTAGAAGATTTCAACAATTAGCTTCAAGATTAACATGTAGTAAAGGGATCCAACATGACAAACTATGAACATACAATAACCCGTTTACTCTTAACTCTTTACTCTTCGTCTTCATCGTCTTCATGCCTCTTAGTCTTACCTACTGTTGAATTTAATACATGAATCGAATTTGGGATAAATGATTGCTATATGTTGGAGCCCAATGTCTTTTTGACATATTCGATGCCATTAAGAATAGTAATTATTTCTAATTTGGGGATATTCATCAGAATCAAAAAGATCTAAACTTCTTTCCACAACCCAAGTTAACGTACAGATGTGACAATGACACCCTTCTCTTTCTCCGAGTCAACCGATAGAGTAGAAATTTCATTCTTCGATTCGGAAATAGGGAACTCTCCCGTGTTTGATAATAAGTTTAGTTTGTGAGGACTTCCAATGTACAGTATTATAAATTTGTAATATCAAAATTTGTTGTTAAATATCAAAATTTATTTTGTATGGTACCAAATCATATATAAATATTCACCATAGCATAAAAGACTTTCATGTAGGTACTAGGTAGGCTGATCTATTCTAGAACTAGAAGATTCTTCACAACCAGCTGAACAACACGACCTTCGTTGACAGTGCAGCAGCACATCACAGTGCAACGAAAGTGCGAGCAAAATAAGTCGAGTTTGCGTTCGATTTCTGTGCTAACATTGCTCGATGTTTTTAACGAAAAATACACTTTCGCCTTATGTATGACCACTAATTTATAAAGTATGAAGTTAATGAATGTCTAAAATGTATGTCTAGGTAAAAATTGTATCTTCTGAAGTGCAATTTTAAGAAGTAAATTCATGATTAATTTTCCACTTTAAAAAGATAACACTTTTCTTGCAAGTAAAACCATTTATGTACGTTTGATATGTTTAATATTAAAATATGAAATATGTTAAACAACTAAATGAATGTTCATCTACATGATATAATTGTTTTAAAATATTATTTTCACACGCATGCAACAAAATTAATGCTATTTTGTAAACATTAACACATACATTTCTCAAACATTCCAAGTATGACTGCCCGTACGTACAATGATACGCGCAAATGTGGGTGTTTTCCTCCACGTCCGCATTAAGTTTATTAGTATAATAGACTCACGCAAAATATGTTATTGTCATTGTCTTGATCCCGTCTTTCACTTTGCAACAACGAACGTTATCCTCGCTAACCATGGCTGCTTCACCACAGAAGCGAGCGGGTTCTCCGCGCAAGTCTCCAAAAAAATCTCCCGCCAAGAGATCACCTCGCAAGAGTCCCAAGAAATCTCCAAGGAAGAAATCTCCAAGGAAGAGGAAAGCAGCTCGCCCAGCGACCCATCCTCCCGTCATGACAATGATCACGGCAGCGATCGCCGCCCAGAAGGAGCGTAAGGGTTCGTCCGCCATCAAGATCAAGACTTACATCGCCGCCAACTACCGCGTCGACATGAACGTGATCGCGCCGTTCATCCGCCGTGCTCTGAGGAGCGGAGTCGCGAGCGGAGCCCTGAAGCAGGCCAGTGGCGTCGGAGCTGCGGGCCGATTCCGCTTGGGCACCGCTTCCACCGCAACATCTACGGCCAAGCGTGAGAAAGCCCGAGCCCGTGCCAAAGCCGTGAAAGCCAAGGCAGCTGCCAAGCGTAAAGCCGCCCTGGCCAAACGCAAGGCAGCCGCCGCGAAAAGGAAGGCCGCTGCTGCAGCCAAGAAAAGGAGAGCCAGGAAGGCCAAGCCCAAGAGGAAGCCAGCAGCCAAGAAAGCCAAGAAACCAGCCAAGCCCAAGGCGAGGAAGTCTCCCAAGAAGAGGAAGTCTCCCAAGAAGAAGGCCGCCGCCAAGCCCAAGCGCAAGAGGAGCCCTGCCAAGAAGGCGACCAAGTCCAAGGCTAGGCGATCTCCCAGGAAGGCAACCAAGGCCAAGTCTAGACGCCGCTCACCAGCCAAGAAGGCAAGGTCCCCAAGGAAGTAAACGCTGAATTGCCTCTTCAATTCAAACCCAACGGCTCTTCTTAGAGCCACCCACATCCCAAGAAAGAATTAAAAAATATACCATCTCTTGCAAGTCACGGTCACTCATGAATTACATAATAAGTGTCCATTATTTAATAACTAGTTTTAATTGTTTTAATTAGGATAAAGCCGTAAAGTTTGGGAATATATTAACTAGACTCTGTAGAGGTATACTATAGATAACAAGATCAAAGGCCTACACTAAGAAACAACGAAAAATCATCTAGTTGTAAATGTAATACTAAATACGGTACAAGTAAGATAAGTTTAGATCTACTCTAAGTCTAGATCGAATAAAGGTCTTTACACTCGTTACGTTACAGAACAAAGAAAAACAAACGTCATGAACAAATAAGGGGACTAGACTACTAGTAAATGTACTCGGTACTAGTAGTATCAGTCTATATGCATGTTGTTAGTGGACCAGAAATATGGGGGGGGGGGGGGGGGGGGGGCATGTTTTTAAATGATTATTATTTATTATAAATAATAAGAAACCTGTTGAACTCTCTCACCTGGCTGGAGTGATTTTAGGCCTTCGTGAATTTAAATTAAATTATCTCAAAATTACAAGAGCAATATTTTAATTAATAGTAATACATCATCGTCATCTGACATCATCATCATCACCACAATCATCCTCATCGTCGTCATCATCATCATCGTCATAAATCTTCATCATCGTCATCATCATCACTACAATCATCATCATCACCACAATTATTATCACTCTCATCATCGTCCTCATCATCATCGTCATCATTATCATTGTCATTATCGTCATCATCGTCATTATCTTTCATCATCATCACCATCAACATGACAACATCATTTTATCATTAAATGATTATTATTTATAAGCAGCCTGTTGAACTCAGTAATGGAAGCCCAATCTCATTAGGCCTTCATGCATGAAATTATCTCAAAATTACAAGAGCAATATTTAATACATTATCATCATCATGATCATCATCACTACAAGCATTATCATCATCATCCTCATCATCGTCGTCATCATCACCTCAATTATTATCATCATTATCATCCTCATCATCGTCGTCATCATCATAATTATCATCATCATCGTCATAAATCTTCATCGTCGTCATCATTATCATCGTCATTATCGTCATCATCGTCATTATCTTCATCATCATCACCATCAACATGACAACATCATCTCATCATTATCACCACGACCACCATGACCACCACATATCATCATCATCATCAACATTATCACCACCAATTCCACCACCACGTATCATCATCATCATCATCATCATCATCACCACCGCAACCACCACCATTATCATTACCAACTACCATCCCCACCACCACCATCATCATCATCATCATCATTATTCATTATTATATTCCACATACTAAGAATCTTGCTCTCCGATTGGTCAAAAGTTAATCACGTGAGGAAATATAGTTTCGCCCATCATTGATGGGAGAAGAAAAGTTCGTTACACTGTGTAGATATATTGGGTGAAAGTGCGTTGCACTCACTAGATAGTCGGTAAAAGTGCGTTGCACTGTGTAGATATTCAATTGTTTGCGCGCAAGTACGCGTGCGCGCGTTGGTGCGCAACAAGGTAGCGCGCTGGTGCGCAACGTTTACGCGCGGCCACGCTTAATAGACAATGGTATAAGCGTCTTTGACTTGTAATCATAAATCTTGTTCATGTGAGGGATTGACAAAATAAAAATAATAGACTGGATCAATTGCTCAATATTCCAAACTTGTTAGCCCTTTGTGTTCAGTTACAGGTCGTTTGTGATTAAAATAATTGATGTGGAATATAAAGCAAATAATCACCTTTTGGTTTCAGGCGATGGCAAACTATCACTTCCTCGGCGATCTGAATGTATACGCTATCTTTCCTCAGCTTCGCTTCGGAAAGATAGCTACATCCAGATCGCCTCGGAAGTGATAGTTTGTCCCATCACCTTCACCAACGGTAATTATTTGCTTACTATCACCGTTATCAGGGTTGGCGCGATTTAAATCGCTTTTATTTAAATCGCGATTTAAAACAAACAAATCACTGATTAAAATCACCTTCATAGTCTTGTGTGTTGTAGAAAATGTTATTTTTGTATTAATTTTTGTATTCATTTTTTTGTTTTATTTATTTTATCCTGCAGGGTAGGCCTGTTCTGTAGTGGCGTAATGAGCAAAAACTTTTTGGGGGGCAGAACCAAATCCGTATCACCACCGGATATTGCGAAAGAGCTTTTTTTGCTAAGGGAGGGGGGTTGACCCAATGACGATGCGGAGCATCGTCCACGAGGCGCGAAGCGGCGATTTTTTTTGCTATTTTGAACCCCCGTATAAAGTGATGTCTTTTTGCTAAGTGTGACGTGTATGTCGCAAGATCGGTAGAGCGCGCGCTTTCTGATCTCGAGATCCCGAGTTCGAACCCAGCAAGACAATTAATCCACATTGCTGCTCTCTATACCCAGGAGTATAAATGGGTACTTGGTCGGGTGTTAATTAGCCTTCAGCGCCCGGTGGGCTGCTGGGCTAGTATGCTCCCCAGGGAGTTGAGATGGTGCGCAAGATAATTGTGCGGGTTTGACCTGTACCTGATGACCAAGGATAATAATAAAGCGCTTAGAAACATTGTATTAAGCGCTATATAAATGTAATATATTATTATTATTGAGGGGGGTTTGAACCAATGGCGATGCGGAGCATCGTCCACGAGCCGCGAAGCGGCGATTTTTTTTGCTATTTTGACCCCCCGTAAGTGATGTTTTCCACATCACAAATTTAACTTGGCAGCCCAAGGGGAGGGGTTTAAACCCTCTAACCCCCCCCCCCCCCCCCCGTAGATCCGCCACTGCGAAGGAGCGAAGCGACTGAGCGGGGGTGGGGGTGGGAGGGGGGTGTCCGACCGAGTGGGGGGAGGGCAATTTTTACACTAGAATGGAACTATCTGGTGCATATCGGAGGTGAAATTCTCAATTTTTCAAATGATTGAAAACAGTGAATAGTCTTCAATTATGATGCGGTAATTTGCATATACATATTAATAATGCGAGCGAGCGGAGCGAGCTTGAAAATTTTAGCAATTTCACAGCGAAAAATTTGCCATTTGTTTCAATATTATTGTATGGGTATATATTCGTTTGTATTACTTATGATATGGCGTTATGAAGGGTAATATATAAACACTCGAGGTTGTGAAATATCATTTATTCGAGCGAGCGGAGCGAGCTTGAAACTTTTAGCAATTTCACATCGGAAAATTTTTTGTTCCAATATTATTTTATAGGTATCTTCGTTTTTACAATATGGCGTTATGAAGGGTAACATATAAACACCCGAGGTTGTGAAATATCATGTATGCGAGCGAGCGGAGCGAGCTTGAAAATTTTAGCAATTTCACATCGGAAAATTGTCATTTGTTTCAATATTGTATGGGTATATTTATTTTATTACTTATGATATGGCGATATAACATCCGAGGTTGTGAAATATCATGTATGCGAGCGAGCGGAGCGAGCTTGAAAATTTTAGCAATTTCACATCGGCAAATCCCAAAATCCCGGAACAATGAAGGAGAAAAGAGGGGAAAGGAATAAATGAAAAAAGGGACCCATGTCTAAGGATTTTTAAAATGAATATGGGACCCATGTCTAAGGATCTTTCTTGTAAAAGTCACCCTTCCCAGCGGCACATCCCCGTATACCCAATATACGTGAGTACCCCCCCCCCCCCCCCCCCCCGCCCCCGGGGTGCGTTAGTGCGTCATCATCGTCATGATTCTTAACCAGAAGAGGTTATGATTGATTCGTGAAGAAAAACAAAAATGCACCCCCAAAATAATATTCGCAAAGTGACATATTCAGTTCAAACAGTGCATCAAAAGCATTATTTTATGACAAAACATGAACATTGTATTCCAGACGTATACAAGACCGATTCCCGAGGGAGCGAAACGATAACCGAGAGGGGGAAGGGTGATGGGAGGGTGTGATGGTAGGTGGGTGCACGGTAAAGGTGCTTTTGCAATGTTTTAATTGAAATTATGCAATCTGGTGCATACTTGGGAAGGAAATTTGACTTGACATGAAGTAAAATCTGAGTTTTCTTGTCTAAAGAAATACTCTTTTCTTTCAATCACTTTTATCGAATTAGATAAAAGCCATGATTTGAATTTATTTGGGGGGTCAAGTGCCCCCCCCATGACCCCCCACCAGTACGCCAGTGCCTGTTCAGTTATGCAAAACTGCTTTACAAAGGCGCCCTGCAGTTTAACTTGCATGTTGAAAAACAAGATATATTATATAAACATATACCGTATACATTATACAAATATACCAAGCTGTGAGAAAGTATAGTGGAATTATATATATATCTGAGGAGGGACTGGCATAGAACTATTTTTTCCGAGGGGCGAAGCCCCGAGGACAAAAATAGTAACTATGCCAGTCCCTCCGAAGATATATAATTTCCACTATACTTTTGAACTAAAAGGTTGGTATATTTGTTTTATATCCCTTCTGTTTGCTCTATATCCTTCGCATGATTATAATCATCGCACAAATAAATGATTTCAATTAAATTTAAGTATTAAGGAAAACAAAAGGAAAACAAACCATTGATCATAGAACCATCACTGCACTATGTTCTGTTTGTGACACTGGCCCCCTTAGCGCAATAGTCCTGGCACAGAGCGCGTATTGCGCTATCTTTCCATTCATGGTTACGCGCATTAACAATTAATGCGCACACAAATGCAAAACGCGCGCATCAAAGTGAATAATCAACCCACTTTACATACACACGTGTGTAATTGAATGGGAAAATAGCTATTCGTACATTACATACATGAAATGAAAATGAACTGAATTACTGTCACGACCATGGAAGGACAACGATGCAGATTGTGCACCATTTTCGAAATTGTTTACTTCGAAAACCGCCATGTTATACATGAAATGCATCTCTAGAATATTTGTTGGAACTTGTTGATATTCACGGGTGAAAATATTCTGTATTTCGTTTTAAATTACTCTTTGGGAAATCTCGTCGAGCATCTTTCGCAAGCTAAAACAAGACCTCCGCTCGCAGAGAAGCTGTTATTACACGCATCTCTATGGGCAATATGATCTATAACGTTATTTTCCTGCTATCGGCAAAGATATATTCCCCGATTTCAGATTTATAGTGGAAATAATCTTTATTGTGAGAGCCCCAATTGACCAATCACGTTTCTAGAATACTCATGAATATTCATAGAAGGGATATAATACATTATAAGAATTAAAACAAACATAAAATGATGGGGAGAGTGAATACAAGATATCATTAAATATATACACGTATAATGATATAGCATGTTAAGTATAATTCAAATCAATATAAAGCTTTATATTGTTGGGATGTGCACGACTGCACTGTTATATCGGGAGTGTATTATTCAGGCTAGCTCCAACATTATGTAATAGAATTTCTTTTATATTCAGTCTTTGGGCGTGGTAATATAGAGGGGACATTTTACAGAGTAACGGGTTTTATAATTTACATTTCGCTTGCATATCAATGGTTCTGAATAGGTTGGTACTAGATAATGTTGTATTTTATAAACTAATACACAATATTGATATTGTATACACTCTTCCACAGATTGCCAGCAAAGAGTATAAGTAAGATGGAACGCTGAGGTGTATAATAATCAGCGTTTAGAAGTATGTGTGCATACTTATTCTGAAGTTTTTGTATATATCTTATCTTTGTGGATTTTAGCAGAGCTTCCCCAAGATGTACAACAATAATCAACATGTGGTAGAATCAAAGCAAAATACAAATTCATCAGTATTTTTGGTGAAAGAAATTGTTTGATTCTCCTAATACAACCTATTGCCCTAGAGATTTGGCCCACAATATTAAAAACATGTTCTCTCCAAGTCATGTCAGAGTAAAAAATAACACCCAAGTATTTAATTTTATTTATACATTTTCTATAGGCAGACTTATATACTTCAATAATAAGACATCGTTTACGAATTTTTTTCTATGACCGAAAGCCATGACTTTTGTCTTTTGCATATTATTAAGGTCTAGCCACTTACATATTAAATCAAAATCCTCTTGTAAAACCATCTGTACATCATTAATCGTTTTACCATATAAACATAGCTGTGTCGTCAGCATAAAGAGACATTTTAGAATGAACGTGAAGTTTCAAATAGAAAATATCATTCATAAAAATGCAAAATATCAACGGTCCTATAGAATAGATCCCTGTGGGACTCCAGATCTATTATTCACACATTCAATAATACAATTATTTACTGTTACAAACTGTCTCCTTTCCGTTAAATATGATTAAATCCAATTATACTCGTTTCCTTTAATTCCAAAATACATACATTTTCTAAGAATACAATTGTGTGGAATAACATCAAAAGCTTTGCGTAGGTCAAGAAAAATGCCTCAAATCACATCTCCCTGATCCATTTTATCAAGCAAATAATCTGTAATTTCAGTTAAACAAGTAGCAGTAATAGAGTATAATGATCTAAAACCTGACTGACAATTTGCAAGGAGCTTGTTTTCATTTAAGTACATATTATAAAGTTGATTATGGATTGCTCTTATATTTTAGACAAAGATGCATATAGAAATGGGCCTAAAGTTATCAATATCATATGATCCTCCTTTATGTATCGGAGAAATTCGTGCCGTCTTAAAATCTTTTGGAATGTATACATGTTTTTAAGGACATATTCAATAAATATGTCATTGGATCAGCTATATAAACTGCGGCTAACTTTAAAAACTTTGGATGTATACCATCTACTCCCACTGCTTTCATCAATATTCAGCAGTTGCTGAAGAACATAAACCTTCTTTATTTCACTAACACATTCATGCATGTAAAAACAAAGTTTGCAGACTATTTAACGCATCTCGTGAGGTATTACCCGGAAAGTTTGCAGACGTAAGTCAACCTCATTAAAAACTTTATTCAAAATATCAGCTATTTGTTTGTTAGGGACCTGTTTATTACCCATATTGAGTTTGACATCTGTATCTTTTATTTTCTGTTTCTTTGAAGTTTCGACAACATCTTCCAATTTTTACCAATACTGTTTTTGTTTGTTTTATGTATTATGTTACAAATACTTAATGATAGAAACATTTTGCTTAAAATATGACAAAATCATAAAGGCAGAGCTCAATAATCGACACTAGCCTGCTAGCCCGGGCAAGTAAAATTGTATAAGTAGTCTAGTTTGGTTGCCCGATTGCCGATTGGGCAGCTAAATTGATTAACTATATACAAGAGAAAAATGTAATTCCTAACATCTAAATATTATCTAGAAGTAAGAGGGGCAAGTAGTTTCAATTCGGGCAAGGAAGATTATACTTTCCCGATCGGGACAGCAGCGAAAAAAATTAGTGTGGAGGCTGAACAAATCTTAAAAATTGCTTTAGTATTTAAACGAAATCACAATTTAAATAAAAGAAATTGATTTTTGTTGGTTTTAATTCATGATTTCCTCAACCCTGGGCTAAGAAGT
This sequence comes from Echinarachnius parma, assembly GCA_037951105.1. Lineage (NCBI taxonomy): Eukaryota > Metazoa > Echinodermata > Echinoidea > Clypeasteroida > Echinarachniidae > Echinarachnius > Echinarachnius parma. The sequence goes on from JBAMJV010005548.1 coordinate 41,951, forward strand.
ACGAGCTAGTGGAATTGAACTTGTTATGATTGAACTGTACCCAAGCATTTTTGTAAATAAATCATACAAATCACATAACCCTGGTACGAAATATCAAGCAAACAATATATAAAAAATAAAACAAAAAAAGCAAAGAGTATCACAAAATCCATGATCAGTTCATTTTTTTTCCATCGTTGTCCTTTCTTTAAAAAGTTGTAATACACTGTAAAATCTTCAGGAAAATAAATGTTTAAATTGTAAATGTATATGATGCCTTACAAAACATGCACATAAAACAATCGATTGAATAACAAGGCGATAGCCGTAAAGTGTCTCACCCACTTGCGCGCATTCATGCAACATTGAACCTCATTTGACCTTTGACCTACTTATGTGACCTTTGACCCCAGAATATCTACCAATCAAGTTTGGTTACAAACAGATGCATGGTTGGAAAGCTGTCAATCCTATAATAGACTCTTGCAGGTAAACTTTCACATTGGACCTCATTTGACCTTTGACCTACTTACGTGACCTTTGACCCCAGAATATCATGGAGGCCAATAAAGGGCACCTAAAATCAAGTTGGGTTACAAACAGATGCAGGGTTGGAAAGTTATCAACCCTAATAGACGCTTGCAGCTAAATTGATTAACTATATATATACAAGAGAAAAATATCATTCCTAACATCTAAATATTATCTAGAAGTAAGAGGGCAAGTTGTTTCAATTCGGGCAAGGAAGATTATACTTTCCCGATCGGGACAACAGCGAAAAAAATTAGTGTGGAGGCTGAACAAATCTTAAAAATTGCTTTAATATTTAAACGAAATCACAATTTAAATAAAAGAAATTGATTTTCGTTGTTTTAATTCATGATTTCCTCAACCCTGGGCTTATAAGTAAGAGCTAGTGGAATTGAACTTGTTATGATTTAACTGTACCCAAGCATTTTTGTAAATAATTCATAAAAATCACATAACCCTGATACGAAATATCAAGCAAACAATATATAAAAAGTAAAACAAAAAAAGCAAAAAGTATCACAAAATCCATGATCAGTTCATGTTTTCCCATCTTTGTCCTTTCTTTAAAAAGTTATAATACACTGTATCAAATCTTCAGGAAAATAAATGTTTAAATTGTAAATGTATATGATGCCTTACAAAACATGCACATAAAACAATCGATTGAATAACAAGGTGATAGCCGTAAAGTGTCTCGCCCACTTGCGCGCATTCATGCAACATTGAACCTCATTTGACCTTTGACCTACTTATGTGACCTTTGACCCCAGAATATCTACCAATCAAGTTTGGTTACAAACAGATGCATGGTTGGAAAGCTGTCAATCCTAATAGACTCTTGCAGGTAAACTTTCACATTGGACCTCATTTGACCTTTAACCTACTTACGTGACCTTTGACCCCAGAATATCATGGAGGCCAATAAAGGGCACCTACCAATCAAGTTGGGTTACAAACAGATGCAGGGTTGGAAAGTTATCAACCCTAATAGACCCTTGCAGGTAAACTTTCACATTTGACCTTTGACCTACTTTTGTGACCTTTGACCCCAGAATATTATGGGGGCCAATAAAGGGCATCTACCAATCAAGTTTGGTTACAAACAGATGCAGGGTTGGAAAGTTATCAACTCTAATAGACTCTTGCAGGTAAACTTTCACATTTGACCTTTTACCTACTTTTGTGACCTTTGACCCCAGAATATTATGGGGGCCAATAAAGGGCATCTACCAATCAAGTTTGGTTACAGATGCAGGGTTGGAAAGTTATCAACCCTAATAGACTCTTGCAGGTAAACTTTCACATTGGACCTCATTTGACCTTTGACCTACTTACGTGACCTTTGACCCCAGAATATCATGGAGGCCAATAAAGGGCACCTACCAATCAAAGTTGGGTTACAAACAGATGCAGGGTTGGAAAGTTATCAACCCTAATAGACTCTTGCAGGTAAACTTTCACATTGGACCTCATTTGACCTATGACCTACTTATGTGACCTTTGACCCCAGTATATCATGGAGGCCAATAAAGGGCATCTACCAATCAAGTTTGGTTACAAACAGATGCAGGGTTGGAAAGTTAACAACCCTAATAGACTCTTGCAGGTAAACTTTCACATTTGACCTTTGACCTACGTATGTGACCTTTGACCCCAGCATATCATGGAGGCCAATAAAGGGCATCTACCAATCAAGTTTGGTTACAAACAGATGCAGGGCTGGAAAGTTATCAACCCTAATTATAGAATCTTGCAGGTAAAATTTCACATTTGACCTTTGACCTACTTATGTGACCTTTGACCCCAGGATATCATTGAGGCCAATATAGGACATCTACCAATCAAGTTTAGTCACAAACAGATGCAGGGTTGGAGAGTTATTCAAATTTTTGTAAGGGTCACGGACGGACGGACGGTGATGATGATGATGATGAACCCTGATCATCATCATCATCGTCATTATCGTCGTCTTCATCATCAGCTTCAGCATCATCATCATCATCACCATTATCACCACCACCACCACATATCATCATTATCATCACCACCACCATTATCATTATTATCACCACCACCACCACCAACACCACCACCACCACCACCACCATCACCATCATTACCACCATGACCATCACCACAATCATCACGATCACCATCATAATCATCCTCATCACCATCGTCATGTCAGTTATCATCATCACCATCACCATCATCACCTCCATCACCATCATCACTTTCACCATCATCGTCACCATCATCACCACCATCACCATCACCATAATCATCTCGATCATCATCATAATCATCCTTATCACATCATCATCATCATTACCATCACCATCATCACCACCATGATGACCATCACCACAATCATCATCACGATCATCATAATCATCCTTATCACCATCATCCTCATCATTACAATTATCGTCATCATCATCATCATTACCACAATCACCATCATCATTATGATAATCATCCTTATCACCATCAATCTTCCTTATCCTCATCATTATCATTACCATTATCATCACCAACATGATTTGTTATTTTCAAGTCCAAATCCACGTCACACAAAATATCACAAGCAAGTAAAGAAGGTATTCATTTCAAGGCCGTTTAGCCACTGTGTAATTTTACTTTAGCGCTGAAGTACATGTACAATTTACATGAAATAAACACGACGTGAACATCCACTCTTTACCTGTATAGCAAACATATCAAACACGGAAAAATAAAAACTACAAATGTATTTGTTTCTCTTGAACATTGCATGTCTAATTACTAAGCAAAAAAAACAATAGAAAACAAAGGAATAATACATTTTTAATTACTATTAAGTGATCAATAGATGATCAAATAAGAGCTTGTTATGTTGTAAAAACAAAATTGGGTTATAAAATGTTCTTTAATAAAGAGGGAGGGGGGGGGGGGGGGGGAGTCTGTCAACTCTAATCCACTGTAGGTAGGTGACCTCTACAGACAGGTTCTATAACACTTATTTTCTCTGCAGTGGGACACTTATTGTGGCCACTATAGGCAGGTTGGCTGTTGTAGACAGGTGGCCCGGCACCAAGACAGTTTTAACTGTATCTACATGTACTTTGGACAAATGAATGTCCAACTTCCCAACATTTAATCTACCACATGATGGTATATATACATACATTCCATGATTTCATCATTTCACTTACCTACCTGTATATGGAATAAATAGAATTAGAAATCGTAATAATGATAAGCGAGTTCTGAGCGTAAGTCACACACAACAGTACAGTGCTACTGCAACAAGTACATATAATCAACATATATGTATACGAGTAGACTGAGCGAATGGAATTGGCCATGGTAGGCAATTGAACACATGATCAAGTACGGTGCATACAGTTACAGCCTTATACTTACAAAGTACAATATACATGAAACGTTTAGTCAGTTTCCTGCAATATTAATCCAATTAATGTTTTGTGCATACACATACATGTGTTAAAACAGGTGCAGTCAGTCAGTATTTGTGCCAAATCTCTGTATATCCAGTGCCTGTGTAAAGTATTAAACTATGCACAATAGTAATGCCATGCATACTATGTATTGCACTGTATCAATATAAAGTTCATTATCAGATACAATACTTATAGTACATGTAAGCAGCCAGGATAATTTTTCCACAAACACTATTTGTTTCTAACTACGTTATATACACCCTGTATAACTAATGTGCACTGTGTTATTGAACAAAATATCCATGATCTGAAAAGTTCATGCATTGCAGTTTCCCCAAACCTGAATGTGTGTACTTCACATATAAATGCAAATTGCAATAATAAGAAATAAACAAACACTGGTCGGGTGGAAATAGAGAATAAAGTCTCTCTTTGTAAGTAACCTAGACAAAAAAGAGAGAGCCTCTAGCAAATCTGACCTCAATGTACCACAAATACATCAAGCCTCCTCACTAACTTGCTGAAGTGAAATCATGAAGTTTTTCAAATTTTACTTCCCCGAACAGAAAATGTACTTGCCTTTTAGAAACAATGTGGAAAAAGGAGAAAAGTCATTGTCATAGGAAGCTTGATCTGCTTGACAAATTTCTCTCTTGTTTGTAGATGAGATTTACGCGTAAGCTAGAATGACATATTTCTCTGGTAGTTGAAAAAAAAAAGGTAGTTGCCAAACTATGAAATTTTACTTGCCCGACATCAATTTTGTTTTTGTGTATTTGGATGGTTATATAATTATATTTCAATATGGCAATATGAATTCAGCACTTCTCTAATATGTCTACCGTAATAAATAAATGATCTCACTCGTCATTGAATACGTCTGTAGAGTACAACATAAACAAGACACCGACGACAGAGCCGAGCCGACCATAACATTGCAAGAAGGCCCTGATATGATAGGCAAAATGCACACTTACTTGAACAAATCAGAGCCCATGTTCATCAAACCACACTAGCTTAGTTCCATTCTAAGTCTATTTTAGACTATGACGCTTAGTAAGCAACACAAAGTTTCTTTGTTACTAACTACGGTTATCTTGGTAAGCATTTATTACCGTAAACCGGGGGGGTGACTTTGGCCACTTTTTGAGAAGGATGTATTTTCATCAAGCCTCACTTTTTAGAACAAGTTTCTGATTTTGTACATTACCCTATAAGAGTTTGTTTAAAACAATAATAAATTTGTTCCAAAAAGTGAGGCTTGATGAAAATACACCCTTCTCAAAAAGTGGTCAAAGTCACCCAGGTTTACGGTACCCACTTTGATAACCATAAGTTAGACACTCAAAAGATCTCTTTTTGCATACTTAGGTCTTTCATCTAAAATAGACTCAGCACAGAACTAAGATATCTAATGTGGTTTTTATAACAAAGGGCCCTTGGGGTGTTGCAGATTGAATTGTGATTAAACGCAAGTCAGAAAATATGCGCATTTTGAGCCAATCAGATTTGCGCATTGAGGCACATTTTTTGACTTGTGGCGATTAATTGCAACTTTTTTATGCAACACCCCCAGGACTATTAACATTTCAGACAAGCATTTGAAATGATTCACATTGGCATGATTTGACAAATTGACACCTTTTATTCTGTGCAGACTGCAGAGTGCACGCTGTGAGGGCGATATATAAAAAAAAAAAAATTATTGAAAAAAATCATGATTGTATATAAAGTACATTGTTAATATAGAAGTACAAAACATAAAATTGATTAAACATCGTATATATTACATTAATTAATTAATTCAATTCATAATTTTGCATCAAATTCAACTTCACAAAGTCACCAATTTTAATTTCACCTACCCTCGCATGATTTTGCTGAAAACTTGAGAAGTTTGTTCCTTTTTTGCAATAAATTTTACAAACTGTAATACATGATGTAATTATTTTCCATCTTGCCCACAAAACAATCAGTTTTAATTTCATTATTCAAACACGATTCACAGCAATAAGACTTGATTACGTACGACATGATTGGAACACCACTCTCAAAGTCAAACAGCACTTGGTTGTAGCAAAAATGGAGTTTATGGTTGCCTGGTGGCATGAAAATACGGAATGTAACCTGAATGTTAATTTTTTTATATATGAATGGCTTTACCTCCCAAAGAGAATGTATTTTTGAAGAAAGTTATATGGAATAGATAGATTTTCTCCTTCTAGCATTTCTAATCAAGAGCAGGAGGGTGTTTCACAAAGATTTTGAGTTGAGTTAAAATACTTATAACTTAAACTATGGAAAGCCGTTGTTGAAATATATGTAAAATTGATAAACTCGTTTTAGAATGATAATTATTTTCTATTATCAAGGAGATTTCATGTTCTTGATGCTCAAATTTGTTTGAGTCTCAAACATCAGCATGTTTGCTCTATAGTCTATAATTGATTTTTTTTTCAAGGCTGCAAATGACCTACTATGTAATTTGTTCTACATGTGCATGTATTTGGCAATATGGATGTTCCTTATGTTTTCGGGCAATAGTAAAGAATTTTACTTTTGTGGGCCCTGGCCCACTTACTGTCCCTTTTCTCCCTTTCCTTCACTTTCTTTATTGACTGTTTGTATTTTGTATACTCTGTATTTGTTTGAATTTTGGCCGAATAAATAATAATAATAATAATAAAGTAACATTTTAAAGTTTCTTTGTGAAAACACCCCATGTCTATTTCACACCGTCACATTGATCTCCTTTTTAGCTCTTCATCTGAATGGAAATATCAAGGAATAATTAATGTATTCAACTCCAATATTCTCCCCCAAAATTGTAATGCCCAACCAACAATTTAAGTCCGACTGCTTAGCATACTTTACAATCGAGACTTATTCTTAACCTTTCCCAAACTTCAAGATTTTGTATCATGATTTAGCAATTTCAAACAGTATGGCACAAGTATCGCCCAGTGTTACTTCAACCACACCCAATACATTGACTTACACACATGGGCGTCGATCTGTCATTGATACCCATTCATCAGGGGGGGATGATCTATTCATTCATCCTCCCCCCCCTGATGAATAGGTATTACGTAAGTATCGACGCCCATGCTTACACATATGAACTGTAATCAGAGTACATGCTACACCAGTACTAGTAGAAAGGCATCACCTTTTACAAAAATACAGATAAAGTTACATAAAGAAAGAACTTATTTAGTTTCATATTAATATTAATAATCAATATGAAGATTTTCATTTATTTCTTCAGCATGCATGCAACCGTTACATAATAAGTGCAGTATACTGGGTCAATCAACTGTATACAAGGTCAATCAACAAGTATACTAGGTCAATCGACAGTATACTAGGTGAATCGACAAGTATACTAGGTCAATCGACAGTAAACTAGGTGAATCGACAAGTATACTAGGTCAATCGACAGTAAAATAGGTGAATCGACAAGTATACTAGGTCAATCGACAAGTATACTAGATCAATCAACAGTATACTAGGTCAATCAACAAGTATACTAGTTAAATCAACAAGTATACTAGGTCAATCGACAAGTATACTAAATCAATCAACAGTATACTAGGTCAATCAACAAGTATACTAGTTACATCAACAAGTATACTAGGTCAATCGACAAGTATACTAGGTCAATCGACAGTAAACTAGGTGAATCGACAAGAATACTAGGAAAATCGACAAGTACACTAGGTCAATCAACAGCATACTAGGTCAATCGACAGTATACAAGGTGGCGGTAGTTAAAATGAGATACTGGACTTGCCTCCTGGGGGGTTGTAGATCTTAACGCTGGTTTTGACCGCTTCACCGCTTGCCTGTTGAGGCGACGGCTGGGCTGGTTGCTGCTGCTGCTGCTGCTGCTGAGGGGCTGCTGTGGCGCCAGTGGCAAATGGGCTTTGCTGCTGCTGCTGCTGTTGCCTCGAAGCGGCCTGGGCTTGGGGCTGCGCTGGACTCGGTGTCTGCTGAGCTGTCGGCGACGGGTATGCTGCACCGGTTACAGGATTAAAGTTGGCTGCAAAAACAAATCAAACAAGAATGATGATTTTAACAATATTTATATGCTGACTGCATATGGGCTTTGCTGCTGCTGCTGCTGCTGCTGCTGATGATGCTGCCATGGCTGCCTCATAACCAGGGCTAGGGGCTGCGCAGATCTCGGCGTCTGCTGGGCAGATAAGGCTCACAGTTGGCTGGAAAAAATTAAACAAAATGAGCTTCATAAGGGCTTTGCTGCAGCTGCAGCTGCTGCTGCTGCTGTGGCCTCGAAGTGGTCTGGGCTTGGGGCTGACCTGGGGTTGACCTGGGGCCGAAAAGGGACCCACATGGCTCACCAGTCACAGGATTAAAGTTGGCTTTAAAAAAAACAATCAGACAGGAGGGAAAGTTACAAAAAAAATATATACGCTGGCTGCATTTAGGCTTTGCTGCTGCTGTGATGGCTGCCTCGCAGCGGCCCAGGCTTGGGGCTATGCTGGACTGGGCGTCTGCTTAGCAGACGGGACCCATACGGCTCAGTATTCACAGGATTGAAGTTGGCTGGACAAAATTAATAAAATAAAAGGAGAACAACAGTTATTACAAATTTTGTTGTTCCTTGCTCTTTTGTAATTGTAATTCCTTTGGGGGTTTTTTACCCTGATTTAACCATATATACCTTATAAGAAAGGAAATTGTGATGGTCCTAAGGTGCTCGTTATGACGAGGTTCCACTGTAAGCTCCAATTAAATCTAAAACTGTTGGTGGAACACAACGGGTGGCAAACCTGCTGCGTCTACAAAACCACTAATTGAGGGCTTCATGCAGTGACACCAAATAATCAGATACAAACAAATTAAAATTTTCAAAGTAACATCTGTGGTTCATGTACCATTAAACATATTTCAAATTTCCTCTTTATTTGTATTCGACTTCGTAGAGCAATTCCAAGAAAAAAGTCAAATTGCTACCAAAAGCTCACCCCTTTGCCATTTGAAATTGTATGGAAATATTTATATTGCTATTGAAAAATATTTTGGTACTAATAATAATGAGAACAAAAGTGTTCTCAATCCTGGGAAAAAAAATTTGCGTGGAAATTTCACAGCAAATAAAATGATGTTAACAATTCATGAAAATGTCAGTAAAATCCATAAAGTTCAAATGGTCATACCTCTCTTTAATATTTCTTGGCCATCTTGGGTAGCCCAGAAATAACAAAATCACATAAATCCCATAACATGGTAACAGATGGAATCTTTTACTTACGAAAAGTTATACCAATATCGGCTATTTTGGTTCTAAAGGTGGTTTCAACAAATTAAGTGACGCAACTTTTGCCTAATTCAAACAAAATGGTGGCCGGAAAATTTGCTCTAGAATACAAACGACCTACACAAAATTGCTGATCGTGGTATTATTTTTCTTGGTAAAAGATTTGGGCCAGTCTTTATACGTCCATGTAACTGATCCTTTCATTCTTTATCTCAAGGATATCCACTTTTTTCCTTTTCATATATCTAGTGAAACCTCGTTATCAACAAGGAAATTTTGCTGGTCCCTTTGTTGTTTTTACTCAGATATAACAAGGTAATTTTCAGGGTTCTGAGCTAGGACCTTGTTATAATGAAGTTCCACAGTATATAATATATTTGCAAAACATGCATGATCTGATAGTCTACCAATACTCACAAACTGGTCTGAATGGCTTCGCTGGACCCTGATCCTGAGCAGCTGTGGCGAATGGCGCCTGGCTGGGTGGGGGCTGTCTCCTCTGGGCTGGGGCCGGAGCGGGGGCTGGGTCATCGGAACCCCCAAACAGGTTGATGTTGCTTCTCCCACCGGGGGGCGCTAGAACCCTGCATGACAAAAAAATTAAAAATACAACGAATCAAAATTAAATGGAAGTGTTTAACCCCTTACAAATCAAGATATGATGACATAAATGGTACCCTGGGGTACCAAACGAATATCCGCCATTTTGTTTAATTATTTATTTATTTTTTAGGGCTGTACCGGGGTATAGCGTGCATACAAGCGCGCGCTGCACTGCATACACAACGCAATACGGTTGTGCTTCGAGTGGACACAAGATGGCGCTACACAACGCGGTTCCCCGGGGTACCGCGTGTGTCATCATATCTCCAATCTCTGTATCTCTGTCTGTGGACTCAAAATCCGAAATTGCGCTCTATATATCCCAATCCCGGAAAAACTGCTCAATGAGTCAAGCACGCGTTTATATTGCACGTAGAGCAGTTGCGCGACTGAAGTAGAGCGGTTTTGCACAGCTCTATCACTCATCAAAAAGACACAGAGCGCAAGCAATTACGATCCAATGCATGCACGCACGGCGTAGTGACCGGAGCAATTCCTGCATACAGGATCCTATGGGCTAGTACATATAGCTATATACCCAGTGATAAAAATACATGGGGGCAAATCCCCCCACCCCCCCACCCGCTCCTTGAAATCATAAACGAGCCCCCATAAATATGCATCTTAGAGTTCATTGCAGAACAGAGTTTAGAGTGTTATTTTAATGCAGGCAAGCTTAAAGGTAGCCCCTCCCCCTCCCCCCCCCCCCCCCCAAATTTGTTTTGTTTTGGTTATTTTCCCCCGGCTATACCATCATACCATACAAAATAAAGTTTGATGTTTAAAATGATACCTTCTTATAAATTCAGCTTAAAGGAACTACAGCGTCAAAATGGCTTAATTTTCACAATTAGGCTCTCTATAAGTAATTTGTCCTCAAGAAAAAGAATTTGGCAGTCATTTCCCATGAAATCAATCAATTTTTGGGTAATTAGTAAATATCTAATTGTCCTGGGAACGCCCCTTTTAAATCGCCAAAATCTATTATGCTGCCCTCTATTTGGTGTGACGTCATCTAAAGAACTTCGCCCCATAGTCTCTGTACACGACGCCTCTCTAAATTCTCTAGACGTAAGCCGATGAATTGTCAATCACGCTGCTGATTTTGGACCCTAAATGTGGGCGGGGGGGCATAAACTGGCTGCTAAGTGAGATTTGGCATCAGAAAATTACCCTAAAATCACTACTGTGTTTATTTTCATGGAGTTCTTTTCTGCAGACCTAGTTTACAAGTCATCAACTATGGAATAAGTGCCAAAATACGTTGTATTCTTTAGTTCCTTTAAGTAGTATTTTTGAAGATAGGACTATTTTAATATTGTTTCTTATCATTTTCGCTGTATTTCAGCAGTATAATCATAATTATCTCTAATTGATAAGAACTGTTGGTTTCTGCATAAACCTTTCATCTATTCTCTTTATCCACGAATACAAAATCTGTCGCATTTTCTGAACTTAAGCTAGATGTAGATGATTTTTCTTGCACGAACAGGAAAGTAGGAAAAAGTAAGGCTTTGCTGTAGTATATGACAGCAGATAAAGCCTATAAAAGTGATTTTTTTTCTCAGTCTAGCTTCTTTGGACTAAAGAATACTTACTTTGAGGTATTCTTGCCCTCTTTTCCCGAGTAGATAATAGTAGTGGTCATCTTGAGGACTTGAGATGGGATGGAAGTCAAGTGGAGAAATCTATGAAAATAAGCATAAAAGTTGTAATGCTAATATGTTACATGTAATTAATTGAGGCATTCTCTTCAAAGACGTGCCCACGACTTGGTACACATGACTAAAAGAACCCACCTATGCAATGTGTATAGTGCAGCGGTTCTTTTAGTCATGCATGCCAAGTCGTGGGCACGTCTTCAAAGAGAATGCCTTAATTGATTTAGACAAATTAATAATCAAATTGGTAACATTTGGTGTACCTTAAGAAACAAAGATCATTTTGTTTTTATTTTTCAATAATGAACTTAATGACATGTAATACAAATCCTGAGCATTTAATTGTCTTGAAAATTACATTTATATTGCCATTTGCCATAGGCTCTAAGTTGAAAAATGTATTTATTTTTCATGAAATAATAATGTTTGCATGATAATTTGTCAAACTTTTGGTTGTGTACATTGTTTTGTTATTGTTATATTTGTATTAAATATGAACATCGGTTTTGTGCAGTTATTATGGTGCCTGGTAAGGTATATTATAAATGTAATTATATTGAATATTGTATACTATACTTGGAAACCAAGACTAGAAAGTTTTAATAATGCCATGGCATGGGCATGGGGAATGCTAGATCAACAAATCTTATCTTTTTCACGGCCTCTTTTACATTTAATTGCAGTTTTTTACTGTCGGCCATTCTATGGCCGACAGTAAACAAATGCAATTAAATGTAAAAGAGGCCATGATGAAGATAGATTTGTCGATCTAAGGGAGTGCATTCGTGCCCGTGACAGAATATTATTGTTTTATTTGTTTCCATTAATTTACTTCTTTTACAACTTAGATATACAGTATATATTTGAAAGCTATGTTTTATTTTTGTTGAGTTCTTCGTCAGGTCTTCGTATCGTACATTAGATTGACAAATTTATCCTTTTCATGGCCTCTTTTACTGTAAAACTTAAAAGACTGCAGTAACTGTAAAAGAGGCCATGACAAAGATAGATTTGTCGATCTAATCATATATATTCTGAATTTGATACCTGGATAATATCACACATAGGTACATTACAGTAGCATTGTGTGGAGATCAACCTCTTCCGCCTGCTGCACTATCCAAAACATAAACAATTTTTGTCGGCCGATTTCTCCCTAAATTTACCAGCAAATGCAAACAAACTTTCGTTTATGTGATCCCCAAGTCATATACTTTGATAATAATTACCGACTTTGTTGTTTTGAAGATTGCAAAATGTAGAAAAAAAAGGATTATTTCCCGTCTGTTTTCATTACCGATGCATCCTAACACACAACGTTCAACTGATGAACGGTACAGTGTATGAATAGGCAGTATAGTAATCTCCCGTGTATTACCATAATTGCGTGTAAATGGTCCACCTGAGTGGACCATATACTTTGTAGATGTGGATAATATACTGTTTTATAAACATTTTTTTGTTAATGGGTTTTAATTTAAACAAATAAACTTGAAGTAAACTGTCTGCTTGAAATAAGTTATAACTTATTTCTGCTTGAAATAAGTTATAACTTATTTAGTTAACTAGGATAATGTAATAACTGTGTATTCTAGTTTTAAGTTCATGTACTTCTTTTTGTCTTCTTGTATACAGTCCATGTCCAGTCACTTACCAACAAACAGGCAGGGAAGAGTCTCAGCACAGCTCAGGCAAGGGGCGGTCACAGGCAAAATCAACCAGCAGATCAGTTCTGAAACCACAGAAAGACAAAGACATTATAATTTATATACAACAGCTAGACAAACGACTGACAACATGCATAAATGATTAGCTAGGCAAGAATTTTCAATCATTTCGTAATACGACTAATTATAGATTTTATCATCTGTAAATGTAATTAATACTAAATCATGTGATTCAATTAAAATATTATATTTATACTTTATAGACACAGTTAGAGTTACCCGGAAAACTGGTCCTTCCAAGTTATAATGTAGCTGTAGATTACCTTATTATGTTGAGCGGAAGTGGTGTAGATACTGTAATCTGTATACTGCACAACAATTATAATATAGAAATCAACGAGTCGGGGACCTATACACTATTGTATCCTGACGTGACCTATGCTGGTACTGGTAGCTATGATATGCTTGTACGTACTTGTACACGATGTGCGGTGAGTCACCTGCGAAACTGGCATATGATAAACAGAAACAGTACCCTTTTACATTACGTCCTATAGGAACCCGTACAGGTGCAGCTGAAGCGCGCGCGCGGGGTCGTCGTGGGTCTGTTTCGATTTCAAAGGGTAAGTCCGCCCATGCGTAGAGCACTACAATTCGTCGGTTTGCCAAAGTCGATGAAAAGGAGCCAATGGTCACACTCGTTATAGATACTACATCGAGATATATAGTACAGATGGGTGTGACATTATAAAAAGCTTTATACTTAATCATATCTTTAAGAAATAAATATAATATAATATTGAGCCGAATAATCATATGAACATGGCATTCTGACTGATACCTCAATTCCCCCAAAATAGATAGATCACGTGATAATGTACCGCTGATCTGTCACATGTCCAGGGAAATGACCAATCCGCTGACAGGGGTTTTCCCACTAATTTCGCGCGCTAGCTAATGTTTACATCCTTACTAGCTGCTCGACTCAGTGCCGCTTATGTGCGATATTTTGTGTCATCATCAGTCACATTTCCATGGATATATAAGCAATTCTATTGGCTCATTTTCGGATTATCTATGATAGCATTGATCTTCAGATATCTATAAATGTGAGTACATACATGAGAAATCCGTTTGTGCTTTCTATTTTCCAGAATTTCGTGGAACATGGTAATGGACACATCGACACTTTTGACAGCTCGTCGCACTTCGCTGATTGCTGGTCAATGCATGTTGTGAGGGTGCGGCCCCTCGGTAAACTCCAGCGGCCCGTGTCATGTCTAGTCGAGTCTGGGCCGGGTGGTTGAAGGAGAAGGTTGCGAACCGCTGTGATTTTCTGCGTGGGATTATCATCAACTTTGTAATTGGTGAAACTGTACAGCTGATTTTGCCTGGCATGGAGATGAAGTTTATTTTGCCACGTCGGACTTTCGACTAGAAGAGTATTGTGAAAAACTGTGACATTTGTGTCTTTGAAGTTTGAGGAACTTTGTCAAACTTGAAAGTTGAATGTAAAATATATGTTTAAAATTAAATTAAAGTCAAAATTGAGTAGATTTTCGATGACAAAAATGTTGCTATAGTTTGCTAATTTATCAAGTAACATCATTATTACAATGCTAGTATTTATAATCAGACAATCGTTCTGCTAGACTAAAAGATAATTCAGGCGAATGACACTCTAGATATATAATAACTTTATAATTATATACAATTTTTAAATTAGAGGATGTTATTGTAAACTTACTTCTGAAATACAACTACAGTACAAGGGGTATTCAGTACAAGTATACAACTAGTATATAATAACTTGTGATTTTTCAATTTAACAAACATGCAAAGCATACAGATAAATTAAGTAAGGCTAAGCGGTGAACCAGTGCACATCGATTGACAACACGCTGTGAACTTGATTATGTACACTGCAGACATATTTATTTCCAGTTTGTATTGTTCCTTTTCAAGGTTAAATCAGTCCTGATATTGTGGATTTTGTGTATATTATTTCCTTGTTGCAAAGCATGAGTAAACGTAATCTTTAAAATGGAAATGATTATTATTTAAGTATAAATGAAGAATGTGTTTTACTTGTTTTGATAACATATAATGCAATGTGTTAGCAATTTTATACTATGTGTAATATGGATTGTGCATCCATGGTCATTATAACCATGTTTAAATGTGTGTTTCAAGAGCATAGTCTGCAAAGATAATATTTTACAACTGTTACACGGAAATGTTTAAAGTTGGTCTCATTTTATCATGACTAAATCATAAATGACCTTTGTGTATTTGATATGTTAGAAGTTACACGTTTACTGCATGTACATCTCAAGTTTCAATTTACTGTTCAGGGTAATTTAACAGTTATTTCCTATGTTACTGACTGTTTGCTCTCACTTGGTCAATGTTGATTGACTCCGTAATAGTCGTTATAAAATACACTTATTAAACGTTTATCGTGTAAACTGTAAAATGTTAATGTTTTCTTAAATTATAAATTATAAGTAGTAGTGTACATGTACCTGTTATTTCTTTCTTTTATTAACATGTCTTTAGCCCAGTTTGAGGTCAATACTGTTTTTGAATTGTCTCACCTGGAATACTTGAAATATAAGGTTTTGACTAGTGTTATTAAAAAGGTGTGTTTTTTTCAGAATTAATAACTTTTATGTTTCATACATTGTTCTAAGTGTGTTAAAATAATGGTATAATTAAAGGCATATCATGTACAATTTAGCATCAATATTTATTAAGGAAATGTTTCAAACTCCACAGTATGACTGTTTATATTGCAGATGCAAAAATGGCACAAAATAATGTGAGATATTGATAGTTTTTACAATCTTGGAAGCTTGGAAAAAGTATGAGCATTGAAATATTGTATAATGGTGTGTTTTCCTAATGTTATGTGTAATTGTTAAATGTGTATTTTAGGCAAGGATTTCTCATCTAAAATAATATTGGAGTGACAGTGAGTGTGACTGAAAGTCTGAACGTGCATGTGAGGATAGATAATATTTCAGGTCATGTCTTTCTTGTGATAAGATGTTTTGATAGTTTTGCAATGCAATAGGTATGTGTAGTCTTATTAAATATTGTTATGTTTCCTTATTTTTATATTCATAACTGTATAACAAAAACGTGTTTTATAACCAGTATAAGATCAATAAACCATGGGGATATTCATCATGAGTACAATCAATTATAATCCCAGCTCTGGCTGGGCCTTGGCGAAGCGAATGCGAGTGCGTTGCAAGCATGCAGCGTAACGTTGGCTTCGGGCGCCCCGCGGCAGCCGCGACGCGCTGTAAGTAAATCGGTGCAGTGCAAATGCAGGTCGATCGTGAGCGAGCGTAAATTTGTTTCGAGATGCGTTCTCAATTCTGCGGTCGACTCGGATTGTGACAGAAGTTCGAGTCATTTTTCATAGTTCTAACAATGGAGATTTTCTAAAAACATTTGCCTGTTAATTACAGCAGTTATGGCTCGTAAAAGGAAGACATTGTTTAGTGTAAAATCGTCAAAATGTGCTGCGAAAAGGAGGTAAAAATCATCTGAAAATATTGCCTTATGTTTCTTTGTTAAACGAGTGCGGCGAACATTTGCAAAAAATATTTTTGTCTTCCGTGTGTTTCTATACAAAATTCCGGGCCTCTGTAACAACCATTTTACGTTGTTTTGTACCATTTTTCTGACTCGTTATGAATATTTTGATAAATTGCTTTGTTATAATTTTCATTTTGTTGATCTGGCATAATTTCTTTGCATAGTAAAAACGGGCTAAATTCGGAAATTTCGGAGCGATCTCCGCATTGAAAACATACATCGGCAGCCATCTTGAAAAATATTTTGTCTCCTGCGTCAATTACCCAAAACATGCAAGTTCATTATTTCGTCTTTTGAGCATCATTTTTCATATTTGTATATGTTTTTAGAATGCCAGTCACACCTGCAAGTGGAAATGCAAAGGAAACTACAAAAGGCAAGAAAAAAGGGACCACGGGCGATCAAAAAAATGTTGGAGAGACTTCGTCTGGGCGTGGAGCCGCGAAACAAAAAGAGACAACGCAACCCGTTTTTGAGAATTTGCCATCAACATCGTCAACCTCAACTCGCATCATAACAACTCCATCTCGATACAACCATCCCTTTTTGCGATCTAGTGTCAAGAAACCAGCTAAAATTCAGAGTCCTCCTCCTGCTTCCACTGAAGGTTTGAGTCTATGTTCATTTTTTAGATGTTTAGTCAAGTTAGCCTCAATTATTGGTAGATTTCAATCATTACAAAATGTGGCAACCATGCATACTCTCTCATGAAGCTAGTTACCTTACTATTGTTTTCTTTTTTTGTTGTCTATATGTTTATGTTTTATAACTGTTTATTATCGATGTGGACAATCACATCATATTGGATAAACTTCTAATTTGGATATGTACAAGATGAAGAATAATGAATTTTTAAAAAGAAATTTACAGTATGTTTTTAGACTTGAATTTAGATTTTAGACCTTTGTTTGTAAAAGTATATTGATATACCCTACTAATGAATATCTTCCTCTTATGTTTACATTTTTGTTTTGCAAATTTTGCCTTAAATTTTTGGTATACATTTGGAATTTATGAATATTAACAATTCAAAAATGTTTCCCAAGCAGATTTTCTTCATTGTCATAATAACTTTTCTTTATCTACAGGTGACCACCATTGTCTTAGAGTTAGATACAACTTCCAAATGCTTTTATGTCTAAAGATGTTTTGATATTGAATTCCATGCATTCTTGGAACTTCTTTTCATAGTCTCGTCATTTTTCTTTTTTAATTGGTCTCTTTATAAATCCCTTGATTATTTGTTTTTCATAATTTATTTCTTTTTATTTACTGGCTCTTCCACTAATTGACCAGAGATATTATTACTTCAGTTTGTCCATCTGTAGTCTGTACATACTGCTTTATTGTGAGATATATTATATATGTTGGAGATGGTTTAGTTTGGATCATTAATACTCTAGTAACATTTTTTTGCTGGTTTGCGTTTTTTATTTGAAATCAAAATTAAAAGCATCATGATGTTCAAGGTCATGCAGGCTTTTTGTATAAAAACAAATTTGTTGGTGAAAATATATAGAATATAATACTATTTTACAGAAGCATCAAAATTTATAAATAGTACGGTCTCATTCGATTGGCCGGAGGAGTTATGTTTTGGGGTTGTCCGTCCGTAGGTGTAAATATTTTTGTTCTGTTCTCGGGATCGTATTATCTCAAGAACCGATTGACGGATTATCATCAAATTTGGTACATGTTGAGGAGCCAATGAACTGACTATATTTTGGGGTCAAGGTCAAAGGTCACTGTGCTCAGGCTCAGTAATATGCAAAAATAGCTTGTAATCTGTTATTTCAAGAACCCATGATGGGTTATTGATCAAAATTAGCACATATTGTACAGTATGTATCTTGAGGAGCCAATTAAATGCTTACATGTTGAGGTTATGAGGTTAAAGGTCAAAGGTCATATAGTTCAAATATGCAATAATAACACTGTAATTGCAACATCTCAAGAACCAATTGATGGATTATCATCGAACTTAGAAAATGTATACATCTTGAGGAGCCAATGACCTGATTAGAAATTGGGGTCATGAGGTTAAAGGTCAAAGGTCATAGAGTTAAACAATGCCATATGGACTCATAATCGTGACATCTCAAGAACTGATTGATGGATTATCAGCAAACTAGTATCTTGAGGAGCCAATTAATTAGAAATTGAGGTCATGACTCGTGGGGTCAAAGGTCATGAAGTTAAAATATGCTGGTAATAGCTTGTAATTGTAATTGCGATATCTCAAGAACCAATTGATGAATTATCATCAAACTTGGTACCTCCAGGTATGGTGAGGAGCAATCACCAAATTATAGTTTGAGGTTGAAGGTCAAAGGCCACAGGTCTCATATGTGACCTCACACCACAAAACAACCGTTATGTCGCGGATATAGTTTCTCTGCAATTAGCTGAAATAATCAAATTTGGTTAAAAGTATGAGATTCAGGATTTTTGTATTTCCTGAATAAAAGTATCTAAATCTACCTTCTATTGAATTTTGAGCGTCAGAAATCATGTTTAAGTATGTTTTTTAATTGAATGAAAAATTAGATAACAGCGCTTGATTGGACGCCGATCTTTGAAGTTGCCTGTTTCTCCCAGGTTGTTTTAAAACTGCTTCATCCATTTTTCAAATCTTTGGCGCTCATTTTCAGAGGGTTTGCCTTGTCTGAATATGACAAATTATATACCATTTCAAAGGTAATGAATTCTACTTTGATGTCACGTAAAAACCAGCATAATCATTTTCCCAGACTTATTGGTCGTTTTGTGGTGTACGGTCACATATATATGGGACAAATCGGACAATCAATAGCTTGTACATGTAATCATTTTAAAAAGATGGTTGACTCATCAATATCAAACTTGGCACCTGTTTACATAGAGCCAATGAATTTCTTATATTTTGGGGTCATGATGTCAAAGGTCAGAGGTCTCAACAACTTACTTATTAAACTTGGGGGAGGGGAGGTCATGAGGTCAAAGGTGACTGGGCTGATATGCAAAAATGCTTGTAATCATGATTTCTCAAGATGCAATAGATTTAGGGAGTCCTTTGATCAGAGGTGAAAAGCAATAGTAAAAGAGAGGGGGAATGTATGAAAATACATTTTGTGGTGATTTGGTAAGAGTTCAAAAGCACAGAACTGTTCAATAAGTAGCTTACCAAAAAGAAGATAAAAGACCTTAAAATCTAGGCCTTGCATATTATTGCTCTATTTTATTTATATTAAATTGTTTTGTAAACAGAAAAAGTCGAGGAGGAGAACAAAGAAAAACCAAAGGCGGAGAGGAAACGTTGGGAAGCATGGAGCAACCAGGATAAGAATCTCTTCTTTGATGCCATTGCTGAGGTTAGTCTAACATTTGTTAAATTATTCAAGTTTGAAAGGGGGTATATTGGAATCAGTGTACAGTTGGTCGGTCGGTCGGTTGCAAACTTCCATAAATGTTCAAGCAATTTGAATGAAATTGGGTCCACTTGATGTTCTTGGGGTAAGGGCGTGCAAGACATATATTGTGGGTATGTCGGATAAGGTGTTGCCATGGTAACCACCATTTTGCACCAAAAATAAGGTAACATTGAGGAGCGAGCTACTTCCACAATTTTTGAGCCATTTGAATGAAACTTGGTACCCTTGATGTTCTCGGGGTAAGGGTGTGCAAGACATATTTAACGTGTCTGTTGGATAAGGCATTGCCATGGTAACCACAATTTTGAACCAAAAATAGAGTAACTTTGAGGAGCGAACTACTTCCACAATTTTTGAGCAATTTTAATGAAACTTGGTACACTTGATGTTCTCAGGGTAAGGGTCACAAACCAGTACTGCTAGGGGATTAATTACATTCAGTGATATTTCTAGTCACATTTGGAGAACATTTCATAATATAGTCTCTAAACCTCCCTCAGAAACTTCCTCCCAAAACAAATTCATTTAGATGATAGAAATGGGAAAAATAATTCTCAGTCTCATTTTCATTGTTTCTTATGTCTTATTAGTTATTTTATTTTTGCAAACAAATAACCAAGTTGAAGGGGACAATCCCAAAGTATGTTATTTTCTGATGGCAATTATTAAGTACTAGCTATTGTTGCCAATTTAATTTGTTTGCTTTCTAGTAATGATACATTTATATGTAACTAAATTTATTTTTAAAAAAGACTTTCAGTTTTCGAAAGTACCTATTCCTATGCGACTTTATGTATTAATCATTGCTCATTAAAACAGAAACTTATTGATTTTTAATGATGAATTCCTTGTTTATTCAGGTAGTTTTACTCATTCATTTCTGTATTCCTTGTATGTATCCCTGCAGCACGGAAAGGACTTCGATTCTGTCCAGAAAACCATTGAACACAAGCACAAGAAGCTGGGATATCCACCAAATCAGATCAAAAACAAGGATCAGGTAATGTAACAATTGAGATTTCTGTTATAGTAATTAATTCATTTCAACAATTTCTGTGTTTTTTTTGTTTTTTTTAAGAATGAACAAAACATTTGGTTTAAAATGAATTTTGCACAATCTCATGTTGCATTTAATCACAATGGCCCAAATTCTCATCAGTGGCTCATCTTGAGCCCGGCCTAAAAAGACAAAGAAATTCAGTCATAGTATAACCGGTCACCAGCAATACTATGTCCTGGATGATCCAGGACGCAATTTGGCTGATGACCGACTATACTATGACTGAATTAAAAAGGGCCTATTGTCCTGATGCCTATAAGCAGAACTTAAGGGATGGACTGGATAATGAAAGGAAACAATTAGAATATCACCAGTGAAGACAGGCAACAAGACAAAAGGTCTGCAAGTGCAAAATGGTTCAACAGGGAGCAGGGGCCCGATTACGGACCAGCGACATTTACCATGGTAATTAGCATCATTGGCTCTAACTCATTGATGTCAATATGCTAGAATTACGTACAAATCAATAGAACGTAGCAGAGCACACATACCGCCCTTACTCATTCAACCGTAAAGCATATCTAGAGATCAGTGGAACTAGGTCTGGTCCTGGGTCATGATCGTGCTCTCGGCCACTGGTTACCGGTAGTCTTTGTCTTTTTAGGCCGGGTTCAAGTTGAGCCACTGATGAGAATTAGAGGTCATTGTGCTAAAAACTTTGTGCCTGTATGCTTTTGGAAAAATGTAATACTGTATCAAAATTTACAATGTTGAATTTGACTGGACTATAAAAGTCTAAATCTTCTTAAATAATCACATAAACTACGTGTACATCACCCAAGTCTGGGGGTCGCAGGGTCAAAGGTCCCTGTATAAGGCAGAGGCATGTATTTTGAGTTGCTTGGTCTCGGTCTGATTGTTTGAGTTGTGAGTTAAATTTCATGGGTGCAATATAAGATATAAATTCATAATTGATTCCCTTGTTTTATTAAAGGGTACCACCACCCAAAAATAATATTCTTATTAAAGAAAGGTAACATCTTTAGTATTCCATTCCATCAACAAGTTCACAAAAATATGTTTCCAGAAAAAAGAAAAACAAAATTGGAAACGCATCACCATTCTAAAGCATGCATTCATGCGGTCTGAATTGCGAAGACTGCGATGTGTGCAGTGAATTGCGATGCGTGCAGAGCGAACGAATCGCCCGGGAATATATTGTCTACAAACGTACGCGTGAATAGCATTGGCGCACTCGCAAATGGTTGGCCCGTATGGAACCAGGAAATAGTAGTGATTCCGTAAGTGGTGGAAATTAATTGCTTTGTTTATGAATTACACAACCCTTTGCAAAATGTTGGGTATCTATTTGATATCACAAAAACGGTACCAAAACATATAATAATGTGTTGTCCCCTTTAATTGATTGTTTAGCAGTGACTATTTAAGATATGAACTTTCATGTAATGATATGATAAACTAATTTCATTTTTTATTTCCATCACAGGTTCGACATTTGTACTACAGGACTTGTCACACGGTTTTCAAATATGTCACACCTTTCCCTGGTAAGTGGATAAACCAGCGATTCAAACAAAAATGCTTGGTGATTTAAACACCAAAATGCCAAAAAGAGCTCTCTAAAAATCATACAATTTTCCCTGCAAATTTACAAAGGATACGGGTATGCATTTTAGAGTGCAATTTTTCTGCCAAAAGGCTGGAAAAATAGCCCCCCAAAATAGAAATTTCCCTTAAGAAAAAAGTCAAAAACAAATTTGTGTGTAGTAGACGGGAAATGTAGACCAAATTTGTGTCGATTTTTAATCACAAAAGAAACAATTTTAGAATGCAGTCAAATCCCTCTTAGCGGCCACCTGTCTATAGCAGCCAACCTTAACCCATCAGTGCCTAAGGCCCACATATTTGTGGATTGGTAGTCCTACACTTAAACAAGAAGAAGACGAGTTATGTGAAGTGTACAGGAAGAAAGAGCATAAATTCCTCTATTTTTAGAGCCCTATCTTGTTACTCTACCTGCTTAATTTTGTAATGATTTTTATTATTGCGTAAATCATTATAATTTAGAAAAATCCTTAAATTGGCAACACATTGTGATATTTTAAAAACAGATATTGGCGTTCAAATTGGCAACTTTGCGGCAAAGTCACTTCATATTTGTCTTTAAATGGTCATTACTAAATATTTTCCACCTATTTTTATGTCATTGATCGGTCAACAAACTTTAGGAGTTGCCAATTTGTAGAGGAAAACAATGATAAATTTTGCCTTAAAATAGCTCTCGTCCTTGATGGGTTAAGGGCAACAAGAAGGGATCCCTGCATAAAAAAACAATGTTATGGAACCCGTCTATAGAGGTCACTTGTCTACAATGACCACTTTTATTGTTGGTCACTATACCGAGGTTTGACTTTACTAATTTGTGACTTATCTAATGCTAACAGATTTGAAGAAAAAAGTTACCCTCAGAAATATTATTTTATTCTTCCCCCCCCCCCCCCCTCTTAAATGGCAATAATTGTTTTAATCTAGAAAATGTACTCTCTTATCTGCCTTCACAGATCAGCCCAAGGTGAACAATGAGCTGTTCGCGTTGATCAACTATGGAGAGCTGAGGAAGAAACTGAAAGGAGCGTTGACCCCCAAGTATGGCAGGAAGCTTGATGAACTTGTCACGCAGGGGTAAGTTGCTAAGCAGATGAATATATAAATATCTATATATAAAGTCTTCAAGTGGTCACTTGTCCATAGTAGCAGGTGAAAAATATAGCCCCCAAAATGCCCAAAAGAAACACTAAATTTGCATCTAGAGTTCAATGCAAAACAAATTTGAGACTCGTGCTATTTGCATGCAGGCTACCTTGAAAAGTAGCCCTCGACATATAATTGTTTTTGTTTTTCTGCAGCTAACCAGGCTACATAATGGCCACCAAAAGGGTTCCCGTGCATAGAAAAACAATGTTATAGAGCCTGTCTAGATAGAGGTCACCTGTCTACAGTGGCCACTTTTTTTGTTTCCCTTAGATTGTAACTATACACAGGTTTAACTGTACAAAGGATAAATTACTCGAGATATACCAGAAGCAGCTTTTCCAGTCTTTATTTTCAGTAATATTAATCTATTAATGTTTGTTCTTCTTACTCTGTGTTCTAGTGTGACGTGCATTCGCTTCAAGGGTCGCAACGTGAAAGTCAAAACACCGGTCTGCAAGGTTCTGAAGAAACTCAGAAACCCACAAAGTAAGTGTAGTAGCAATGTGAAAAGTGTAATTTATTTGATGATTAATTGTTCTTTCTTGTAACTCCTTGGCCTCGGTGCAGAAAACGTTGCGATCGATGGTAAAGTTGCAATTAATTTCAAGTCAGAAAATATGCTCGTTTGAACCAATCAGATTTGCGCATATAGTCACATCTTCTGACAATCAATTGCAACGCTCTGCAACGAGGCACTTGTCATGTGTATGTACAGCATTTGCTATTTTTTGCTATTATTTATATAAATCATCTTTATTCACTTCTTAAAATGTGAATGTAACCTAGAAGGGATTCAAACCCAGAACCATGGCAGAAGTTAAAAATAATTCCCCTTCTTCCAATATAACAACAACAAGTCATGAATACTGCAGAAATACCACAAGTATGTTGACAACAAAACAGTCCATTGTTATCAAACAACATAGAGCCCTAGTTCCTTACTCATTGTGTACATCGAGGGGCTTGTGAGTCAAAGTTTTTATGCTGGGAAATAGCTTAATTAATTTAAGTTCTAAGACAAACATATGCATTTGATTACCCCCAATAATTCAATATTGATGTTCTGTTGCAACAGAAGATGAGGAGAAGCCCACCAAGTTGCCAGCACGGGTGCTGCTGGAGCTGCAGCCCAAGAACAATGCGGCTTGGGCTGAGGTGCAGAGTGTTGCTCACAATCCACGGTTAAGGTAAGTCGGCATTAATTTTTCCTAGTTCATCATACTGTTTAAATAAGAAGTTAAGGTTGTTACAATCTGTTAAATATTGATGTTCTGTCAATATTGCTAGTCATAGTGCTGGAACTGCAACCCAAGAACAATTCGGCTTGGGCGGAGGTGCAGAGTGTTGCTCACAATCCACGGTTGAGGTAAGTTGGCATTTATTGTAATTTGATAACTGCTTAAATTTAAGTTGTTTTATTTCCCTGCAGAGTGACTTGTCTTTAACCATTTGTCTGTGATACATAGAATATGAACAGTAGTCATCAACACTTCTAATTTTATGTTGAGAAAATGTTCACTTTCTGCCCCATAATAACATAGCAGGGTCAAGTTGGTGATTTTTACATGCTTCCAGTTGTTTGCATGTGTTTAATGTCGCCGCGATATTGTTGACGGGAGGCATTAATATTCTATAGAATCATGAATTTTCTACCTGAGCAATGATAAAGAAAAAATACAATGCGCCAATTCCATTTTATGATGAAAAAATACTGCTGAAAACTGCTTATCTACTATAATAATGCCTGTGTAGTAAAATGAGGGTCGGTATAGAGCCTAAATTTTCGATCCTAGCAGAATCTTCCTCAGAGGCTAAGTGACCAAAAAATTTAGGCCCTATATTGACTCTCAATTCCATTTTATGTTACATCTCCTGATCCTTTGGCTTTGCACAAGGTCTGTTATGTTACTTTTTTTTCAGTTCACCAAATATTTAATTCCTTTTTTTTCCCATTCTTTTTACAGGGTAATGGTGCCTCTTCAGAAGGATATGGGCAGTCTCTTGAGCTTTTTGTCGGAAAAATGGACCCCACATCGCATCAGACTTGTATCCTTACATCAGATTGTAAATAAATGTAACCTCTTCTTAAATCACATGTGTCATCATTATAGTAAGCAAATAATTACCGTTGGTGAAGGTGATGGGACAAACTATCACGTCCGAGGCGATCTGGATGTAGCTATCTTTCCGAAGCGAAGCTGAGGAAAGATAGCGTATACATTCAGATCGCCAAGGAAGTGATAGTTTGCCATCGCCTGAAACCAAAAGGTGATTATTTGCTTTATATTCCTCATCTTCTAGATCTTCTAGATCTAGTACTAGTCTACTGTTACTGTGTTACTAGGTTTGATCTACTTACCAATATGTTATTCCATGACAATTCTATAACAGAACAACATGCAAATTCTTTTCACCCCTGTTCGCAAAATTGGTCATAATGTCGATGAAATTGAAAACTTTACGTTGTAGTCCACAAGGAGAGTCCTGGACCTGGTCTAGACTAGACTGTCTTGAATCGTGTTCATGCCGGTTTCACTGACAGGCCGTTTTACATTGGCTTTCCCCTCTTCCTTGAGTTTCCGAAGAACAGTTTTGAACACTCGACCAGGTTTCGCAAAGTTGGTATCCTTGATAATGTCTTATGTCTCGCAAATTCAAAAAATGTCTCTGTGCACAGACCACATACCTCAAAGCTTGTAGAGATTTCTTACTGTATGACTCACCATTTCGCGATTTCACACCAGCATACAATCTCCCCAACACTTGGTCTAGCGATTTCAAGTCCATGTCAGACAGTTTGTCAAAATGTATGATTCCCGCATCGCAATAATCTTGGAACACTTTCAGGCTGAACTTAAGTTGTCGCTTTGTATTTTTACTTTCACTCTCCAGTAAAAACGTGTCCATTTCATCCTCATCCAAAAGCTCAAACCTTATGTTTGTGGCCGCCATTTTAGTAGAGTACACAGAACGAGCATGCAAACAGTGTATGTACGATACTACAACAGGGGCGTCGATCTGTTCGGAAAACACAATGCAATTGTTCACAAACAATGCTCGCCCCGGCCAATGCATTGTGTTTTCCGAACAGCTGATCGACGCCTCTGATGTACAGTGCATAGCGTATGCAGTGTACTACGTATACCGTATGCACAACGAATACAATTAAATTTGTAATTCGCGCGCATAGAGTTATCGCGCCACTTATTGGTATTCAATTCAATGCAACCGCGGAGTGTAGATAGTACTTTTTATCTAGTGAGTGCAACGCACTTTCACCCAAGATATCTACAGAGTGTAACGATGGGCGAAACTATATTTCATCACGTGATTAACTTTTGACCAATCGTAGAGCAAGATTCTTAGTATGTGGAATATAATAAACCATATACTATGTTTAACTAATAATCTCAAAACAGAGAAATCCTTTCTTGATACCTATATAGCAGGCCTCAACATTAACACTGGCCTGTTGGCCAGTTTGTTCTAACTTAAATTCCTTGACCAAACATCGTCAGTTGCACTCACTCAAGCCTGCCGACAAGGGTTTCTTCAGCCGAGTCAAGTTGCACGTCGCCAAGGAAACCGGCGCGAGCATCACGCCGTACACTAAGCTCCAAGGGCGCTTCGTCCACGCAAACTCAAAGACTCCTTTCACCCTCCAGGCTGAGGATGAAACAAAGCTAGATGAATCTCCAAGCAAGGGGAGTGATCCCTCTTCCACCCCTGAGGCTGGCAAGGTTGACAGGAACATGGAAGCGTCCGTTGATCAGGACATTGACTGCTTGCTCCACCCGGCCCTGGATGGGAGCATC
Source organism: Echinarachnius parma (assembly GCA_037951105.1). Lineage (NCBI taxonomy): Eukaryota > Metazoa > Echinodermata > Echinoidea > Clypeasteroida > Echinarachniidae > Echinarachnius > Echinarachnius parma. Next base: position 69,725 of record JBAMJV010005548.1, read on the forward strand.
GAGCCAATGGAGGTCGACTTGCTGGCCGATCACCACCCCTCGGAACCCATCATCCCCGACCCCGGTGGTCTGCCCTCCTCCATGTTTGGAGATTCCAACCACTCCCTGGGGGACCTCCTCTCGACCATGGGAGGCGGGCATCTGAATCACGGGAGCGATGGCCTCTCCTTCAGCAGCCTCTCGCTCACCTTCTCAGGCAGCCACGCCTCCGCCCTCTCTTTCGCCCCGCCCTCGGCCGATATCCTCAGCCAAGCCGTATCAATGACGATAGACGGCTCGACGGAACACAGGACGGTGTCGGGTGGTGGAGACGCTCCCGACCCGTCACAAGACTCTTCCGACAACAAAGAGATTGGAGATGGTTACATGAAGGTTGAGGTTAAGGAAGAGGAGGAGAGGAAAGATGTGCCTAAGGAGGTATTGTTGAGAGAAGGACTGACAACTTCCACAGCGTCGGGGATGACCGTGACTGATATATACCTTATGGTAGGTTTAATTTTGATCGGTTGTGCTTCAAAAACAAGTAGGATTGTGAAATTGGATTCATAAATATACTATACATAGTAGCAGTGAATTTCATGGGTGTTTAAATATTTATAGCAAAAATTAAAATGTTGAAAATTGAATTAATACCGTGAATTGGTAATTTCTATTTCCAAAGAGATATTAGTTGTGAAAACAAAGTTTTCTTGTATCATTGTTTGGGTAGTTCGGCATGGAAAGTTCTGTGAAATTTCTGTTTGTTAAATCTTCTATATTGTTCAGAAGAAATTCATTTATATTTCTGTTTTTAGATGGGAAGACCAGAGGCTCTAAAGTTTGAGTACGAGTTCCTGCAGAAGGAACATCCAGTCCCCGACCCGCCCAGTGATCAGATGATAAAGAAGTTGGTTCACTTAGCAAAGACATCCTTGACTGAAGTGGAAAAACCGAAAAAGGAGGTAAATATTCTAATTATTGCTTTTTGTTTGGATCAGTAACCTAAAAAAGAGGTAAAACTTTAAATTAATAAATAAATAAATAATCCTTTTTGTTTGGAACGATTTCAAGATGTTGTGTTGGGTAAGGTTAAAGGGATAGTTGAGTTTTGGTAGAGAGGGCGCTAGACTACTTTTTTTTTTTGTGAGGTAATGAAAAACTGAGTGTAAAATTTGAAAGAGCATAATATTTAAATAATAAAATCATCTTTGTTTGATCAAAATCGGTTCAGAGACGGCTGAAATATCCATAAATATAACAATTTGTAATAAACCTGGGGCCCCAGGTTTATTAGAGAATTTTGAACCAGCCGTTAAAAATTCAAAAAAAAATTCTTCCTCTTTTCAAAAAGTTACAAAATAGGTATTTAAATAGTTGTTGGTTATTTCTCTATCTAATCACTATTTCAACAAAGCATCACATGCACAATATTTTATTCAAAATGGTTGAAACCGATGAGTGTTTAGAGAGCGTCCTCTTACGTTTTAACGGCTCTTTTTGAATGATAACATGATCTTTACTACGTCATTTGTAATTTTGTGTTCCTTTCTAGTTATATCTATTAGTTTGTAATGTAATGATGCAGGTTTTGGTTACTAAAATTCAGTTTCACCAAAACTGTACTCTCCTTACCAGAACTCAACTATCCCTTTAACTATATAATTGTTTGTCTTTAATTGATATTTTAGAATACAATATAGCACTTTTTATTGGAATGATTTGTACAGGTCCATATAAATAAAGGTGTGCGTATTAGCCAACTATTTCCATGGATCTGTGCTTGAAGCATGATACACTAACATTAATTATGAGATCATTTGAGGCGTGTTCACAGGTGGAAACGTATTATTTCAGGTTCTCATAAAAGGCCATTTTATTTTATTTAAGACTGATGTGCTTTGATTTTGTTATTGCCAACAAATTAAGTGCAGTCCTCTGAGTAGAGTATTGTCATACTGTTAGTTTGATCGAACTTGTGTTTTGTTCCCCTAAAATTGCACAGCAAATTATCTATTTACAAGCAGTGAAATGTTTTCATCACAATCAAACTTAGCTAAGTTATTCTTGCTGTTCTTTTCTTGTTCCGCACGCCTCAGTTTGTGTCAGTGGGCGTTGTCACCTCTCCCGTTCGAACGAGCACCCCGCCGTCCAAGGGTCAGCAAGGGGGAAACAGTCGGAGCCCCTCGACGACCGGCCGCAGCCCCCGGGGATCAGGGGGACGAGGAGGGGGAGGAAGGTCCGGTGGTAGTAGGGCTAGCCAGGGCAAGGCAGCAGAGAGTGAAAGGCATGGGATCCCTGGGGAAGAGGGAAGGGAGGAGGCGAGGGAGACTGGTGGTGGTGGTGACGGTGAGGAGGAGCGGGCGACGTTTGCGGTGCCAAAGTCGGTGGCTCCCATCGCGGCCAGGCGCAGTCAGGAGCCGAGTCATGCGCAGGCTGGAGAGCAGATGTTACAGCAGCTAGAACAGATGAAGGTTAGTCAGGAACATTAAAACGTTTGAGGATTTATAATTATTTATATGACTTGTTATTATAATTATTGTTCTTAAGAAGTAACATTTTAAATAATACAAAAATATTAACCTCAGAAATTTACCGCTGTCATGTACAGCCATCGTCAGCGTTGAATTATTATTGCTTGCATCTTGTCTTTTAAATTTTATCAAAAGTATGCAAATTAGTAGCAATAAAATGTCTTTCTAAGTTATATCCCAAGTAGGTAAATAATGGTTAATCAGTTAAATGTGCTTTGCAAAAAACAGTCCTTTTTTAAATGATTTTTCCTTATGCTTGCAACATTTTATTTTCAAAAGTAAAAGCCTAAAATATCAGCTGTAAGCTATTAATTTAAGCATCTTCATAGACGTTCTCAAAAAGGTTATCCTTTTCACTACAGCATTACTTCCTGTATAAACAAAGTTTATAGAGTGGAGTCACGGATCAACGTTATGTTAGTTCACAAAAGGTTTTTTTTTTTCTCTACAGCATTACTTCCTTATAATTGAACAATGACTTGTTTATATTTACAGAGGCCGCAAGCAAACTTCCTTCTGCCACGAATGAGGAAAAGGCAGCGAGGGGTCAAGCCCATTGTAGTTCAGGTGAGTCTACCGTAGACCAGGGCTCTACTCTAGCACTGACCTTAGGCTGTTTTTCGCAACCACGACGCGGAAATTCTACAACGCTAATCTTAGCGGGGGGTCGCACTCAGAGCGAAAATTTCCGCGTATCGTCCAAACCTACAACGGTATTCGGCTTGAATTAGCGTCGGGCGTAGAGCGGCGTGGTCAGCCCATACTTAAATGGGTCAGCCAGAGGTCAGTGGGGTCAGCCAATCAGCGCGCTTGTTCTCTCGAGCAAGGACACGTTCCCATCGTATCGATGCACGTTCCCCCTATTCTTCACTGCGAAACTGCAAATAGTTTGCGACGTAGCCAGAGTACGGATACGGTCAAAGTTGACTGATTCCTCCGTACTCAGCCCTTCCGTAGTCATTTGTGAAAACAGTCTCTTGTGTCCCTTGGGACAGTAAAAATCGATGTCAGACCATTACATTTTCATAAAATTCAAATGTTAGTGGCACAATTGATGATAACAGAAAGATGAACTTTATTCCTCCATATATATATATAAAACAATAGTAATGCCCATTATATGTGGTCAGATTATTAGCAAACTTGTGCATAAAATTATGAGTGACTGCAATATAATATGTTGTCCATTATTGTCATTCAGAGAACCATCTTGCCAAGGCCACTCCCCCTGGACGATCACCAGGGAGACCGAATGGTATCCATGGCGATCATCAACTCCTCCTCGCAGGCCAACATGGGCACGGGTCACTTCATGCCAGTCAAGGTCAGCATGTCGTCGCTAGACAACGTGGTCACTCCCAGGACGGGACCGAGACTGATCAAGCCCAACATGGATGGACTGACCATGTCGACTTGTACTACGGCCGGCATCGCACAGACAAACACAGTCCCTTCATCACCATCAGGTATGCAAATGATAATTATAATTTAATAATTGATAATTCTATTTCAATAACGTGGTCACATCTGTGAGCAGACACCTATAGGAAACAATTATCATGATTACCCATGGTCGTCGTGGCACGTTACAAACCAAAACCACTATCTTGCGCACCTTCTCAACTCGACGGGGAGCGTACTATCCCAACATGTACGGACTGACCATGTTGATGTGTAGTACTGCAGCCAGCATTACACAGGAAAGTAAAAAGACATTTGGTGGAGTTCTCCATTGAAATTGACAATGCAAGCAAAATGTTTGTATATAATATTTTCTTTGATTTTGTTGCTCAGTCTCTATTATTATTAGTATGGTAAGTCTAAGAGAAACTTCAATAACTTTCTATGAGGCACATTTAAATGAAGATATCTTTTGCAAAAAATTCAAAGGGCACTACTAGTCTCTCATGACTACTACTAGTTCAGGAAAATAACTTGTTGCTTGCATTTGTTCCTGTCTATTCCAGGCATAGCCAGACCGATCGTCAGACGCATCACGCCCGTGAACGTGACGGACTCTCCCCTGAGCGGCGGCAATATCGTGCACGAGTCTGCGCATCCTAGTCTCTCCCCCGCCGCCTCTCCCCTTATGGCATCCAGCCCAACACCAGAATCACAGGTACTGTATTAAAGGGATCTAGTAACTTTGTTGACATATGCAAAAACTGAAGAAGGGTTGATAAAAATGTGTATTTCTGTGATCTGATATGTCCACTGAGTGATGCGTGGAAATGACTTGGGAAATGAATGTTATTTGATTGCTGCCAATGTTTTTACCATGTAAAGCTGAACCTGTCTGAGGCATTCCATTTCATGACGGTAAGTAGACATGAAAAACTAAAATAAAGTTGCCTTTTCGTATCATTTTTCAAAGCTGATATTTTGCAATTGTTTCTCCGTGTTTTTCTACAGGTGAATCACATCAGTACATCTCAGCTGGCTGGCTCCCCCTCTCCCTCCGTCTCCTCGCCCCCACAACCCCTGGGCTCCTCCACCCCTGCTCATGGCACTCACCACTCCATCAGCGGTGACCCCTCCATCGTCATCCTGGACCAGGGCTGTGCCACTCTGGCCAGGAACGTCTCGGACATCGACATGTCCATTCTCGATGCCGGGCTTCAAACGCCGGCGCGGACGATCAGCGTGGACATGTCCCTTCTGAATACTCCGGACGTTGGTCATGCAACGCCTGCCCGGACCATCGGCATGGACGAATCCATCCTGAACACTCCAGACCATGGATATCAGACTCCTGCAAGACCCGTTTCACACCACATGGACACGTCTGTTCTGAACACTCCCATGATCACTCTGAAAGACTCGGTGTCTGTATCTGGTGTGGACAATTCTCTGCTGGGGCATTCAATGTTGGAACAAACATTTACGAGCGAACAGTCAAGTTCAATGTTGGACCACACGCTTACTGCAATCCAGTCCACTTCCATGTTGGACCGGACTCTGACCAGCCAGCAGCCCAGCTCTGTGGTCGGCTCTTCCGTCATCACTGCATCGCCGTCGGTCATCTCAGAGTCCCCATCGTCTTCCAGCGCCAACCATTCGGCACTGCACATCTCGGCCCCGGATATCTCGGCGCTTCTAGACATCTCGTTGCCTGCTTCAGAGAACGGAGATGGCCTGTCTTCCATTTCACTGGATTCAACTACCTTTAAAAGTAAGTATTGACTTATTGTAATTGGAAAACAATTTTAGAAAAAGAAATTATTTATTCTTCTGTCAGATTTTTTCCAGAGAGTTTATAAGAAGTCTCCTAATAATAAATGGTATTATTTTAAAGAATTAGGCAATACAATACAGAAGAACAGCTCAAATTATTCTCACTATAAACTTTTTTTTCTTTTTTAGTGTTTGAAGCATGTCATGAAGAAGAGTATTAACAATATATTACAAATTCTAACCCTAAAATCATTACTCTGATCTATTCTTTTATCAGCTTTTGGGAGGAACGTGTCATCCACAATTTCCTACTTTACGAGTACTAAGGGCAATAATAACATGAGTACAAATTCTTACCTTAAATTTATTACTTTTGATCTATTCTTTATTCAGCTTTTGGAAGAAACATTTTGTCCACAACGACTGAGCAGCTTACTAGCAGCACTTAGTACAATAACATGAGTACAAATTCTTACCTTAAATGTATTACTTTTGATCTATTCTTTATTCAGCTTTTGGAAGAAACATTTCGTCCACAACGACTGAGCAGCTTACCAGCAGCAGCACTTTGTCCCGCGATATCGGCAACATCAGTCCCACGTCGTCTCCGTTCAAGAGCAACTCGCTAGGCCCAGAGGCGCAGTGGTACAATGGAGAGGTAAGGCTCTGCAAATACCAGATTTTTTCAAATTCTAGTAGCCCCAAACCTCAATGTGGTGGCCCCAAATAAAGAAAAACTAGATGGATCTTCGATTGCGCGCAATCGAAAATTATGCCTCCGCTATCACGCGATTTTAATATCAAGCCCTTATTAACATGCACTGATTTAATTTTTATGCCTCCGCCAACGAAGTGGCCGGAGGCATTATGTTTTCGGGTTGTCCGTCCGTCCGTACGTACGTCCGTCCGTCCGTCCGTCCGTCCGTCCGTCCGTACGTACGTCTGTACGTACGTCCCATTTTCGTTCTCGCGATATCTCAAGAACCGGTTGACTGATCAATTTCAAACTTGGTATGAGGGTACATATTGGGGTGACAATGATCTGATTAGATTTTAGGGGTCATGAGGTCAAAGGTCAAGGTCACAGGACTCAATATATATGCAAAATGCCTCGTTCTCGCGATATCTCAAGAACCGGTTGACGGATCAACTTCAAACTTGCCTTGAATGTACATATTGGGGTGACAATGATCTGATTAGATTTTGGTTTTCATGAGTTTAAAGGTCAAGGTCACAGGACTCAATATATGTGCAAAAATTCCTTGTTCTCGTGATATCTCAAGAACCGGTTAACAGATCAATTTCAAACTTGGTATGAGTGTACATATTGGGGTGGCAATGATCTGGTTAGATTTTGGGTTCATGAGGTCAAAGGTCAAGGTCACAGGACTCAATATATGTGCAAAAATGCCTCGTTCTCGTGTATCTCAAGAACCGGTTGACGGATCAATTTCAAACTTGGTATGAAGTGTACACATCGGGGTAGCAATGATCAGATTATATTTTGGGGGTCATGAGGTCAAAGGTCAAAGGTCAAGGTCACAGGACTCAATATATGCAAAAATGGCTTGTAATGGCAACATTTCAATCACTGAATGTCAGATTTCAATCAAACTTGGTACCTGAATGTTTCTTAGGGAGCCAATGTAGCCATTAAAGTTTGGGGTCATATGGTCAAGGTCACAGGACTCAAAATATATGAAAAATTAAAAAAATTTAATTCAGTGCACATTAATTTGGGCTTGATATTGAAATCGCGTGATAGCGGAGGCATAATTTTCGACTGCGCGCAGTCGAAGATCCATCTAGTTTTTAATATTTTGAGTCCTGTGACCTTGACCATATGACCCCAATCTTTGATGGCTCCCTAAAAAACATTCAGGTACCAAGTTTGATTGAAATCTGACATTTAGTTCTTGAGATTTTGGCATTACAAGCTTTTTTGCATGTATAATGAGTCCCGTGACCTTGACCTCAACCTCATGACCCCAACATTTTACGGCTACGTTGACTCTTTATGATACATTCAGGTACCGAGTTTGATTGAAATCTGACATTCAGTTCTTGAAATTTTGCCATTACAAGCCATTTTCGCATACATATTGAGTCCTGTGACCTTGACCTTTGACCTCATGACCCCCCAAATCTAATCAGATCAGTGGCACCCCGATATGTACACTCATACCAAGTTTGAAATTGATCCGTCAACCGGTTCTTGAGATATCGCAAGAACGAGGCATTTTTGCGCATACATCAAGTCCTGTGACCTTGACCTTTGACCTCATGAACCCCAAAATCTAATCAGATCATTGCCACCCCAATATCTACACTAATACCAAGTTTGAATTTGATCCATCAACCTGTTCTTGAGATATCGCGAGAACGAGGCATTTTTGCATATATATTGAGTCCTGTGACCTTGACCTTTGACCTCATGACCCCTAAAATCTAATCAGATCATTGTCACCCCAACATGTACACTCATACTAAGTTTGAAATTGATCCGTCAACCGGTTCTTGAGATATCGCGAGAACGAAAACGGGACGTACGTACGGACGGACGGACGTACGTACGTACGTACGGACGGACGGACGGACGGACGGACAACCCGAAAACATAATGCCTCCGGCCACTTCGTTGGCGGAGGCATAAAAATGTTATGCCTCCGCCAACAAAGTGGCCGGAGGCATTATGTTTTCGGGTTGTCCGTCCGTCCGTACGTACATCCCGTTTTTGTTCTCGCGATATCTCAGGAACCGGTTTACATATCAACTTCAAACTTGGTATGAGTGTACATATTGGGGTGACAATGATCTGATTAGATTTTGGGGGTCATGAGGTCAAAGGTCAAGGTCACAGGACTCAATGTAGATATGCTAAAATAGCTTGTAATAGCAAAATATCAAGAACTGAATGTCAGATTTCAATCAAACTTGGTACCTGAATGTATCTTAGGGAGCCAATGAAGCCTTATAATTTGGGGGTCATGAGGTCAAAGGTCAAGGTCACATAATTCATACACGAAATAGCTTGTGATTGTAAAAACTCAAGAAATGAATGTCAGATTTCAATCACACTTGATACCTGAATGTATCTTAGGGAGCCGATGTAGCAACACAATTTTGGGGTCATAAGGTCAAGGTCACATGACTCATTATATATGCAAAAATAGCTTGTAATTGTGATATCTCAAGATCTGGATGATGATTAACCATCAAAATAGAGTTTAGAGAATTGTAATTCAGTGCATGTTATACATGTTATACAGTGTTGCCAAATGATCATTTAGGTATTATGCACTTCAATATTCGTAGTGTCAATAACAATTTTGATCAATTTAAAATACTTATAAATAATATTATGCAAACATCATGTCCTATAATAGGTTTATCAGAAACATGGTTTTCTTCAAATCCAAGTGCTTATTTTTCTTTACCAGGTTTTAATTTAGTAGAAAATAGTCGAGTCAATAAACGTGGAGGTGGGGTTGCATTCTATATACCAGAATCTTTGAAATTTGAAATTAGAGATGAGTTAACTTATATGAATTCTACCCTTGAATCATTGTTTATTGAAGTTGAAAATCCCTGCGGGAAGAATTTTCTTTTTGGAATTATATATAGACCTCCTCAATCTCCCCATGATGATTTTTTAAATTCGATTCATACTATCCTTAATAATAATCAATTTGTAAATAAAAATAGTTTTATAATGGGTGACTTTAATATTAATTTGCTTTTGTGCAATGAACAGTCTTTCCCAAAAGATTTTTTGGAGTCCATGTCATCTGCCTCATTTCTCCCCCTCATTACAAAACCAACTCGAATTACAGACCATTCTGCTTCTTTGATAGATAATATTTTTACTAATATACAACCACTTCCAGAGTCTGGCATTTTACTTTCTGATATGACTGACCATTTTCCTGTGTTCACTTATTTTTCATTTAAGAATAAAGTAAATCATTTACATGATGATCTTTATGCCCCTCGAAGATGGAAACAGGAAGATTTTGAACGTTTGAAGGAAAGCTTAAGAACGGTCGATTGGTCTAGAGTATATAATGAAAATGATGTAACTTCTTGTTATGATTTATTTATTGATGTATTGAATGAACATATTAATGCAAATGTAAATACTCGTTTACGTAGTAAATTGAATCGCAAAAAAGTACCCAGGCTTCCTTGGATAACACAAGGACTTTTAAGGTCTATAAATCGTAAAAATAATTTATTTTGTAAATATAAGTTAGACCATAAAGATAGTTTAAAAAATAAATATATATCTTATAAAAATAAATTAACTACTCTTTTACGATTGGCGAAGAAAAAATATTATGCACGACAATTTGAATTATATAAAAGTGATATGAAATCTACATGGAAAATAATAAATGATGTATTAAATAACCATAGAAAGTCAATAGATATTAATGAGATACGTTGTGGTGATCGCTTGTTAAATCAACCTCCAGATATTGCTGAAGCCATGAATGATTATTTTGTTAATATTGGCCCTAATCTCGCACGAAATATTCCAGGTACAACGACACACTTCAGTGATTATTTACAAAATGCTAATTCGGCATCTATATTTTTGACCCCAACTGATGAAAATGAAGTTTTAGATGTTGTAAATAATCTTCAAAATAAAAAAAGCCCAGGGTTTGATGGACTAGATAATTTTTTGTTAAAAAAGATTATTATAGAAATAATTGACCCTTTAGTGTTCATTATAAATGTATCATTGTTAAATGGATCCGTACCAAATGCCATGAAATGTGCTAAGGTGATTCCTTTATTCAAAAAAGGAAAACGTGATGATATAAGTAATTATAGACCGATATCTTTATTAACGTCTTTGTCTAAAATTTTAGAAAAAATTGTATATTCTAGATTAATCGGTTTTTTTGATCGTTCTAATATTTTGTGTAATTCTCAATTTGGTTTTCGGCAGAAGCATAGTACTACTCACGCGATTTTAACACTAGTAGAAAAAATAACAAAATCCTTTGAACGTTCATCTCATACTCTTGGTGTTTTCCTGGACTTCTCCAAGGCCTTCGATACCATAAATCATGATATTCTTTTATATAAACTTCAGCATTACGGTATCAGAGGTAAGGCCTTGGAGTGGTTCAGGAACTACCTTACCGGCAGAAGTCAATTTGTTTTTGTTAATGGTTGTAAGTCATCCTCAAAGCCCGTTGTCTGTGGAGTCCCACAAGGCAGTCTACTTGGGCCTCTATTGTTTGTGATATATATTAATGATTTTTATACTTCATCTAAAGAATTATCATTTATTTTATTTGCAGACGATTCAAATTTATTTTTTTCTCATTCGGACCCGCTTACACTATTGTCTATTGTAAATAATGAATTAAAAAATGTTCATGATTGGATTAGAGCGAATAAATTGTCCTTGAATATATAAAAAACTAATTATATGTTATTTAGTAAAACATTAATAGACTTACATGGGGATCTTATATTCAATGGAAATGTTCTAAAAAGGGTTTCTTCAGTAAAATTTCTCGGTCTTTTTATTGATGATAAGTTAACATGGAAAGACCATATCGATTATGTAAGAAAATTGATTTCACGTAATGTTGGTGTATTAAATAAACTTAGATACTCTTTTCCACCATCAATTTTGCAATTATTATATTCTACACTAATTTTACCCCACTTAAATTATGGTATTCTTGCTTGGGGGAATGCTGCTGCATGTCATATTGAAAAGGTTTTGTTGTTACAAAAGAAGGCAGTAAGAATAATAGATAATGTAGGCCCAAAGGCACAGTGGTACAATGGAGAGGTAAGGCTATGCTTAAACTTTCTTGCCTCGTGCCACAGTCGGGCAAGCAAACACAAGATTTTTCAAATTCTAGTGGCCCCAAACCTGACTGTGGTGGCCCCAAATAAAGAAAAACATTGCGTTATAATTGGTTGCCCATCTGGGCAAGTAAACTTTGTCATCAGTACCATTTTGGTGGCCTTAACCCTATGTTAACTGGGGGAAGGGGGGGGGGGGGGGGGGGTCAATTTGACCCCCCCCCCCCCCCCCCTCTAATAATTTAGCGACTTCTCCGGAACCACGGCAGATATCAAGTTTTCCTTTCATGGCTTTTTTCTTTGAAGTCTTGCGCAACTTTTGGTACTAAATTTGCGAAGATCGGACCAAGCATTACAGGTCAAAAAACAGTGACTTTTCCATACATGCGTGTGTAATGGAATGGACATACAATCCATTTTCCCTATATAATTGTATATTTTTCTTGTCTTTATGGTTGTCATATCTAATATCATTGTCAAAATAATACAAAACATAACAAATATGATCAGTAGAATACAAAAGAAATGAAAAACAAAGGAATACATAAGAAATTCTTTAAAAATTTGAAAAAATAGCAACAATTAGCGTACTTCGGTAATTAATATGCGCATAATTTGCATATTTAACATTGGATCGTTTAAACGAAAACATGAACGCGTCGCTAATACTTCAATGTACCTCCATGCAAAATTTTGCGTGAATCGGACAATCGGTCTTCGAGATCTTAGGGGGGAGGGGGGAGGGGGGGGGGACCCCCCCCCCCCCCCCCCCAGTAAAAACCTGGTCTGCAATAGCCCAGTTAAAATAGGGTTAAGCTAGTTTTTAGTGGGCCTTTGCTAATTTTGAGCATTTGGTAATAATATCAGTGAAAATAAGGGACACAGGGGCTCAGATAGATTGAGCTCTCGAAATTTCTAAACGAACCTCTGAAATGGGGAAAAAAACACATTTTGGATTCTGGGGCTACTGTCCTATGTGATGACTGCATGTGACATTTTTCACTAGCCAAATCCCCACAAATCACAAAAGAGCATTCTTTATTTAAAATTGAGTGCAGTGCAATTTTAATCAACAACTTTTCAGATTTTATATTAAGCAAATGCAGACTGTCTTGAAGTTTAGAAGTTTGTCGAGGTTTCATAACTGCATTTTTTTGATCAATATTAACCAATTTATATGTCCTTTCTCTACTTCATTATGCTTACTTTAACAGAGTTTAGACATCTCCATGTCAAGTCTGCTCGGGCACCTCGAGTCCCCAGAGAAGAAAGACCGGAGCCACCAGATGTCGTCTGTCGTCGTTCCAATGACAACGTCCCGCTCTGCTCTGCTCTCCGAAGCATCCAGGGATTCTATCCTCACGCATGATGTAAGCCAAAATTTATAAGCTCAATCGATTGATTTTCCAAGTCAAAATCTATTTATGTGATATATTTTATGCCTATTTGTCTGTGGAATTAATAGGGGATACTGCTATTTGATCAATACATGTATCCCCTTTATGCCGTATTTGCTGTAAATAGAGAATATGACAACCGGTTTTTAATCGGTCTGGTGCGCACTTAGACTTAGCGCCCTTAGTATTTTAGAGCTGGGTTTATGTGAGGATAAGATGAGCTAAGCATATAATTACACACAAGAGGCATATACCTGCTTAGCGGCACCCGTGAGATTAGTCACAAAGGTCAATGGTTAGCAATTGTACAAAAACGTTGAAGAAGTGGCGAATGTGTCTGTCTTTTAAGGTAAAAGCTTAGAGTTGAAGTATTAACTTAATCTCATGGCTGCCGCGGAGCAGCTATGGGCCTCTATTTCATCAAATGTGTCCATGTGTAGGTATCCTCTTTATAATTAAGAAGCAGTTTCCTTTTACTAATTGTGTTTTTATGTAAGATTGCACATTGTTAAGTCGGAACTACCTAATAATTGCACATCACTTTGTTTTAGCAGAGCATAGTATCCGATCCATCGGTTGTTACGTTAACAAATATATTGTGTGTCATTTTTAATAGTCAAAGCTCATATTCAAGTTTGCTCCGTTTCATTTCTGACAGGTCGACACCACGTTTCATGTGATGCTGAATGAAAGCAGCATCGACTACGTGGCCAAGTTTGCAGATCTCGCGGCACACATCTCGGCCACCCCGGACACGCCTCACAAGAACAATATTATCACCAAGACTCTAGAAGCCGATAATGCACCGGTAAACCCACCGCCGCATCTCGATTTATCTTCATCAGAAACACAAAGTACTGTTGACGAATGATTAATAATGGACAAACTATGTAGCTTGGAAGTCACTTTTAATTGTGTTATATGCTGCAATCCTGCAATTATTTAAGTTGTACCAAGCTATAACTCATGGCTTATGACATTATGATATCTTGCCACTCACAACTCGGAAACTCCCGACACAGATCACAAGAACAATGTAATCAACAGTTAAACCTACCATAGCGCGATTTGACTTCAAATGAAACCCCAACTTCGCTGTTTTTCTATGCTGCAAACCTTGAGGAATAGAATTGTACCGAGTTATAACTTGTGGCTGATGAAATATATTGCCACTCACAACTCAGCGACCTTGGACAAGCCTTACAAGAAAAATGCTGTTTCACCAAGACTCTCGAAGCCAATAATACACCAGTGAACCCACCGCAGCTCGATGTTATCTTCAACTAAAGCCCCAAGTACTGTTGGAAGGTGATCGTCTGTATTGAAGATCACTTTTCATTGTTTTTTGTATGCTGCAAACCTTGAGGAATAGAAATGTACAATGGTATAACATTAAGCTGATGACCTATCTTGCCACGCTCAACTCGGCGATCTCAGACTCGCCTGACAAGATACATTACGAACATTACCATTGACAAGACTTTAGAAACGGGATATAATTCTGGAGTAAACCAATCTCGGCTTGCTTTGTCTTCAACTAAAAACCCCAAGTGCTGCCAAGAAATGATGGACGCATCTTCAGAATGCCATTTGGCATTGTGTTTTATATACTACAAACCAAGAGGAATAAAGAATGTACCGAGCTTCAAAATGTGGATGATGAAATAACCTTTGTAGCATTGCATTATACGCCAGATGCATTAAAAAGATTTAACTTGGCTGATGAGATAAAACTGTCCACTACTTGTTGAGCGTCTCTGCTTTTGATGATTATTCTCCACGTAGACTGGGAAATAGTTATATATTCATTCACATAAGTTAGTGAAGAAAAACCTTTGCTACATGAATTAACAGAGCATAGTATCGGCTATTTTTTTATACAGAAGATGACGTTTCATGCTCAAATACAGAAGTTGTCCTTGTGATGAATTAGCTTAATTGTTGTTATTCGCCTGTATTTGAAATATGATGAAAAAGGGACGTGTTAAATTCATTTGCCAAATAGCTTAACGCTGAAAGCCATTGCAGCAATATAAGTATTGTGAAAACCTTTTTTCTTTCATTTTTTGTCTATAGTTGGATCTGTTTATGGTGTATATTTTAGTTTGATGTTTTTTTCTGACAAACATGCTGGACATTTTACGCTATTTTGACTGCCAAATGTTATCAGCTGCCCATAGCATAGTCACAATATGCTAAAAGGGGAACAAATTTATGGTTACTCTGTATGTTCTTGACTTCTTGCATCAAAATGATTATATATATCATAAGAAGAGAGACTGAAATAAAAACAATGAAGGTGAACTATTTAAATGTTTCTATCAAAAAAGTTAAGTTTGCACTTAGATCAGAGATTTCAGATTTACACGTTTTGCATTTCAGTTGATATGATAGTTTTGCCAGGAATTATCATTACTTCTCGAGCTCCGTATAATCTTGCATCAAGATGATTATATTTCCAGAGAGACTGAAAAACAAAACGATGAATGTGAAATACTTGAATGTGTCTGTCAACAAAAAAAGTTAACTTTGCACTTAGATCAGAGATCTCAGATTTACTCGTTTTGCATTTCACTTGGTATGATATAGTTTTGCCAGGATTATTATTACCACTCAAGCTATTAGATTTTTTGTAAAAGGCTATTAAATTTTTAAGTGGATATTTAAAATATCAAAAGTACTTCCTAGAGAATAGAGAAATAAACTGCCCACAACAAGTTCCACAATTCAATTTGAGCGTTGATCTATGTTGTTATGAAATGATCCTCTTCGAATTTTATATAATTTACAAGCCTGTTTAGTCCCCTTTCTATTGATGCCTTATTTGTAATGATTATGTAATTATGGAATGTGCAGTAGACCTGAATATGAAGCTGTGTCAAAAGCGAAAAGTCACAAAATACAACGTTTTTGTCCAATGTGAATTCTTTGTTTGGAGATTTACATGTGTTTTGAATGGTCACACGATAATGCATTTTGCAACACATTTCAATCTTGACTTGGCCCCATATTTAGGCGTAATGCACATTCCTCAATTACATAACCATTACTAATGTGGCATTACTATACGGGTAACAAATGGGCTTTCCAGTGATACCAAATTAATGTAGGATTAAAAAGGAACAAGAGATATCAACGCTCAAACTTGAATTGCGGAACTTTTAGTGAGGGGTTTATATATATGTGGAGTTGTGTGATCAGTCTTTCCGTATAGCTATCGACATGTAGAGTGAAGAAAACTGAGTATTGGGATGAAAGTATCATATTTTTAATGATAAAAGTTGAAAGTTTTGAAGTATTTTTATACTCGCCAAAAGCAATAGTCTGTGATCAATGTTTTCACGTTGTGTGGAGAAATGGTTTCACAAAATGACTGGATATTTTATTGATGGATTGATAACAGGAGTTGCTAGTTGCTAGCTCTAAGAGAAATATTTTATTGCTTCCATCTTGTACTCAAAGTTTAAGACAAACTCAAAATCTACGACGTTTAAAAGAACAAAAGATTATATATATTGTGACCTTTTAAAAGTTTGAATTATATTGAGTGTTTTATGAACAAGAATGGTCTGTGTGAAACATTGTGAACAGTATTATGTAGATTCAAGGAGGTGATCTCATATTTATGATTATAAACTATGTAAGGCTCATTTAATATTACCAAAGTTGGCACCATAACATTAATTTTTTAAGAGATACAAAGCTCGAAAGAAAAGCATGTAAAGAATGTCAGCAGTATTTTCTCATACAGTTTATGGCAGTATAACTTATTCTTAAAGGTAGTAGTTAACTTCATTGTCCTGTTCAAAATCATTTTTTAAATGGGCAAGTCCTATATACTTCTTTTTTTTTGGGGGGGGGTGGGATTGTGCCAGTTGTCACTGTGCTGAACTTCCTTCAAACACGAAAAAGCAAATGGTGATGTGGTTCCTGTGTCTGTTATGTAATCCGTTAACTATGTGTAATTGTCTGATATATTTTACACCTCGGTACTTATTGATTGAGTAGAACATATACCTGGGCTTGAAATCACCACTGTCAAACTAACTTTGGGCCAGTAAAATGTCGCTAAGTAAAGGCATTGGGGGATATTGCACAAAGAGTTGCAATCAATCATAAAAGTTACTATTAAAGGCAAAAATATGTGCATTTGAGCCAATCGGATTTGCACATTTAGGCGCATTTTCTGACTTGTGTAATGCCCGGCGCAGACAGAGCCGAATCGACCCGATCCGACTGGTTTTCAGCCTGATTAACTCAGTATGTGCTGCCTCAGGACTCCGGTTTTTCCAGTCAAGTGCCAGGCAGAGGTCACTCAAGGCCGATTCAACATGTTGGATCGGCTCCGACTGAGCGAAACTGACTCTAGCCTGACTGAAAACCAGTCGGATCGGGTCGAGTCGGCTCTGTCTGCGCCGAGCTTTAGTCGCAACTCTTTATGCTTCACCTCCTAGTTGGCCATTGAGCATTTTTCTGATATCATACTCTTTACATCATGATAAAAACTCTATACCCATGCTTTATTTCTCCTTAAAAGGGTAATAGTAACTTTATTCAAATCAATCAAAAATTATTTTGTCCTTTTCGTGATCCTCTTGTGCCTTGTTTGCCATTTTTCTCTCGTAATACAAGCAAGAACAATTGTTTTCCTCTTCAAATTTCTCCTTTGTAATTGAGATATCTATGATATATGTGGCAACAAAACTACCAATTCCTGTGAACAATGAGATGGCTAGTAAGATTTTGAATTAGGCCATCACTCTCTGGTTATGATTCATGACAAGTTCAATGAAATTAGAAGTTTACTGGATTTGAATTAAAGCTTATAGAGAGATATGTTTCTTTTCTTATAGGTCAAATGTTTCTTTAAGACCATAATGGCAACCAAAGATACGTCATATATAACGTGCATTTGTGCAATCCATTTATTAAGGTATTATATTATTATTATTTTGTATATGAAATAAGTTTAAAAAGCATCTTGTTCGTTGCTTAACACTCAATATTTATTTAGGAGCTGATGGAACAACTCAAAAACTTAAATTTAATTGTAGGTTCAGGGTCCCGTTGCAGAAAGAGTTGCAATCGATTCTAAAGTTGCGATTAATTGCAAGTCGGAACACGTGGGCAAATCTGATTGGTTCAAATGTGCATATTTTCTGACTTTACAATCGACTGAAACTCTTTCTGCGATGGGCCCCTGGCGTTTGTAGAAGTGAAGAATTAAGGTACGCAAAATAGTGGCATTTTGATTATTGGTACATGTACTGATACGAGCATAAACCCTGTCGCTTCTTCGGTCATATATTTCCTCTTGGGTATCATGCATAATTTAAAATAATTTGATATTTGTTTTTAGATCTGATGGCTGCAATGTTTTGAAACAGTCTAGGTTCAAAGGAGGTTGCCCACATAGACTCGGTAAAAGTGGATTACATAACTGCTGTTGTTGCCTCTTGCTGCTATGTCGGTGGTTACGTAACCCGCTGTTGTCAAATCCTTATCTAACATCATTTGAACTGATACCGTTTCACGACATGGCTGCCTCTAGTGGGCAGGGAACAGTGGTTACAAATAATAAATTTTTTTCCTTGTGATACCCGAGAGGAAACCTAGTATGATTTTGGTTATTTCCATCACTTGTGATACCCAAGAGGAATCATACAACTAGGAAGTGGTAGGAATCATCCACCCATCCGTAAAAATTAGCGAAAAATGCCAGCATTTTAGTTCCTCTTTAGTTTACGTATTTCATAACTCTTAATTCTATGATACATGTGATAATCATGTGGACCTTCCTTTCGTCCTGCCGATTGCTGAAGTAAAAATTTGTTCGAAGTGAAATATTTGTTTTCCCTTTTCTGAAGGCCGCCACCTTGCATCTTATAGAATAATAAACAAAGACTGTTTAAATATATACACAACCGCTCTCCTTGTTTTGTGTACTCGAATGAACTGATTTTGAATATAAAAGTGGTTTGTTTGTATGTCATGGATTGATCTGTAGCAGTGGCGTTTTTATTTGCATGGTGTGATTGTATTTGTATGTAACGACTTGTAAAATTTGATTCGATTTATATGATTTTGAATGGCTGATTTGAAGCAGTAATGTGTATTTGTATGTCTGATGTTATAACAGTAACATTTGTTTTTAATGAACTCATTTGGAGTAATTGGGTGGAATTCATGAAGGAGGTTTGTACAAACCATGGTTTTACCATGGTCTACATCTATGGAATGCTGCTCGTATACAAGTAAATTGTAAATCAACATTGTTAACAAGTAAGGAGTTTACATTCTTTCTTCATCAGTTTACAAATGGCATTCCATAGATGTAAACAATGGTCAAACCATAATTTGTACAAACCTCCTACAAACCTCCTTTGTGAATTCCACCCAATGTGTGGTAGTTGTATCTGCAGTGGCGTGTTTGAATGTTTATGTACCAATCTCTAGTGATCCCTTGGTACTTTTATGTACCAATTTGTAGCAGTGTCATGGGCAGGGAACAAAAAGACTTGAGCCATGGGGGAGGGTGTGGGACAGGGGTACTCCTAACCCTAACCCATACACACACACACAGATGCAGAGTTGTTGGGTATTGGCAAAAGAGTCGACATGAATGCTTACTAAAAATTTAAATTGAGCACTCCATGAAAATGCATATCAAATATATGCATTATACCACATTTTATTTTCATTTGGGAGCTGCCATTCTCCAACTCTGTTCGCCAGTGTTGTGAAGTGAACATGCAAAAGACGTTTTTTTTTTATTTTTGATTATAATTTAATTCAATCACACAGGAACTTCAAGCAGAGAACGACAGTAAATACACATGTTACACATGACATACACACTTATTTACACATACTAGTAATGTACAGTTGCAATATGTACAGCATACAATGCTCATTGTACATCAATTCCATTCAAGCCTCGTATCTAAACCTATCTGCTACTCGGAATGATACAGTTTTTATCCTAACATCATTTAACGATAATAATGTTAATAGTTGGTAGCATTTATAAAGTGTTTCACTTTAATTTGTGCAATAAGTTTCTATTGAATTCTTGTAGAAAAGGGACTATTGTAACCGTAGTAACTGGATACAATACAAACCAGCACACTATAGTGTGCAATTTCAACTGCCTGGGGAGCGGTACAGCCCACGAGCAGCCACAGATGTGCATCGGGGCTAGTTTAGGCAATTACTGCCTACTAAACCTACCAGTTATTACCCATTACGCCCGGATTTGGAGCCGCAAATGTGAATTAAGTACCTTGTTTAAAGACTGCAGTTGGGAATTGAACCCACAACCTTTATATTAAAAGTCTCGAGGCCCACCACCATCAATATCTTAACACGGCTCGCCCTTAGCAATGGCCCAGGTGACATAGAAATAAAAATTTCATTTGGCCACTAAAAACTCTTGTATTGGCCATCGACAAATTAGAATCTATGAGACGGGATAATGGGAGTCTTATCTGATGACTTATGATGCGTCTGTTTGGCCACTTGAATGAAAGCGGAGAGTCCTGCTCAAGCATGTAATGACAGTATGTTCTAATGAGCAGACTTATATTCAATCAACATTACATAGGGTACATTTTGTTGGTGAAACTTTATTACGAAATAGTGAACCTGTACGAAGCAACAAATGGTAAGCCAATACAGAACCCTCTTTATGAAGAGCTCTGGTAAAATGAAACCCTAGGTAATTTTGCTGGTCTCGGCTCTTTATATTCCTTTGTATTTTACCCTGGTATAACAAGACACCTGGTATAACAAGGTAATTTTTCATGGTCTTGATCTAAAATAAAAAGTATAACATACATTTTAATTGGAATGTGAGGAACAGCTAGCCATCTAACTCCACCACCTCTAAGAAACCCCTTTTTGCATGGAAGCATACTTAGAGATGAATGTAGCCTTGCTTAATTAACACAAAAATACAATTTTAAAAACATCAAGCACAAACACAAGCTACATTATTTAACTGCAAACAATGAAAATTATCAAAAATGAAAGCCCTCTTTCAACAAAAAACTTGGAAGATGGAAGTGAACTGGTATGAAAAAGGATCAGTGGTGCAGTAGCAAGGGGGGAGGGCACCTGTAGGAGATTACGTACCCCGTACCCCATCCCCCCCCCCCCCCCCCCCAATAATTTGTCAAAACAAATATACATAAACAAAATGTGTTTGTTATTATCCAGGATCAATGCAACACATTTTAGAACAGCCTTGGTCAATTGACCGTTTTATTTTCTTGCTGAACGAACTGCTGCAACCAGGAGCAATGAAGGGATCGGGGGCCTGTTTCATAAAAACATTTCCCATTGTTGTATGTGTCCAATTGTTATAACTACCATGGCAACAACTAAAATGCTCATTGCTGATTGGCTGGCAGCATTGTAGTTACAATAATTGGAAAAGTTTTTATGAAATGGGGCCCAGAAATACACGTAAGAGTAGTGAAGTATGATGACACAGTTACTCATTGCTATTGGTAATGGTTCTACACAATTGAACAAAGCCAGGCAAGCCAAACTTTGGTTGACTTTGGATGACAATAAGCAAAGTCTAAACCATTCAAAATCAAAAGCTCAAAGAGGACAAGTTATTTGGAACATTTCCTATATTTTAACAAAAGAGTGTGGTGTCATCACTTTGGGTACAATTTACATTATATTGTTTGGGAAACGCAATATTGCTCAATAATGAGTAAAAAGACTATTAGGATCGGATCATTGGCCCTTTTTTTTCTTCATAACAAGGCTTCAACTCAGGGGTGGGTTCATCTGAATTAATAATCATCGTCGTCAGATGAGTCGTCATTTCCACCGCCTTTGATGATTTTATGGGTTCTTCTTCCGAAGAGATCTGAAGCCTTGGACCCCTTTGAACTTTGACCCGCTGTGGGCGGCTCGGTCAGGTTGCCGCTGTAGTTGATGATCTCGGCGCATCCAAGTCTCCATTCAAGCATCTCGGTCGGGAAGTCGTCTTTGCCTCCCAGATCATCAAACCTGGTTACATAAACGGAGATTAAAGATAATCGAAAAAATACCAATATTGTACATATTTCATAATTCTGATTTTGCTAGTACAGTGGATCCTCTAAAACAAGAGCTGATATAGCAAAGTAATTTCCAGTTTTTATATGTATTTTATTGATTCGAAGCCCTGATACAATGAGATATCTGGTATGACGAGTTAAACTCAATGGACCCAAGGTGCTCGTTATAATGAGGTTTCACTGTAGACGAACTGGGAGTAGACCAAATGGGTGGAGACAAAGCAGCAAGTTAAAGCATTATTGAGAAATGACGGTTTCATTTTATCATGACGTACCTCATTGCTCAAAACTAAAAAAATACCTTCGGGCAACTCAATTTTATTGATTCTTAACTCCACTGGCCCGAAAAGGCAACCAAATATAACACAATTCGTTATGTTTTTCTTTGATTGGGGCCACCAGATTCAGGTTTCAGGCAAAAAATATAATTTCTATCATCGTGCAATGACCTACCCAACGATGTAGTCCTTGGTCTTGCCCTCGTGGATGAGTGCGATGGTCGGGATGACAACTATCCGGAGCCTGTCCGCGAGGAAGGGGCACTTCTCGGCGTTGATCTTGAGGAAGCGCGTCTCCATGTGCTTGTGGGCCAGCAGGGCCAGGTGCTTGTCTACGATCTTGCAGCGCATGGTGCTCTCCCGGTAGAAGTGGCACACGACGTTGGTGCTCTTCTTGCACTCGCCGAAGAAGTCCTTCTCGGCCGGGATCTCCATGTATTCGCCATGCCCCACCTGAAAGATACGTCAGAAGCAAACCCAAAACTAGATTTAATTTGTCACTTTTGACGAATTGGGTATTGATCTTGATACAAGCGCACCAGCCGCACCTCTATGCACTTGGGTGTTGCATAAAGAGTTGCGATCGAACACGAGTCAGAGAAAGTGCCCATTTGGGCAAATCCGATTTTGCATGTTTAGGTGCATTTTCAAACTTTGCAGAGGTCACCTCATACTCAAAACTGGTAACTGGTAACTGGACAACAATACGCATCTTAGGAACCAAGGGAGAAATAACAGGTCAATAAAAAAAAACATGGTGAGCAGATAGATGCAGCATACCGGTTAGCAGAATACCAGTGTCATGCTCACGCTTGTTCTGGGAAAAAAAAATCCTGCACCATTCTGGTGCATGCTCACGTACAGCTGTAGCCCCGCTCTCGTTTGGGAAACGGGGAGTTTGCAGCCTAGTAGCAAGACATTGAGGGACATTATATTTGGTAAACCTTGAGATCAGCTACAGAGCCCCTGCCAAACCACCGACACTAACAAATTCACAATATAGATAGAATGGTTATCCACTCTGAAAAGGGGGGTCTTTGAAGTGGCACATACCAGTGTCACCAATATGGGTAGCGCCCCCCCCCCCCCACCTCCCACCACCCCAGGTTTAATATCCTTTAAGCTTACCCTTCTCCAGTCTTCTTCCCTATCCTTCTGTTTCTTGAGGGCAGCCAAGCGTCTCTGACGCAGTACGTCTAGATTATCTTCATCGAGAGTGTCCAGCCGCTGGATCTCAGCATCCACCTGGCTTTCGATGATCTCCGTTGCCTTCACGAGATGGCTCTGCAGGGCTTGGTCCATTGTGAAATTAGGGGTAATGTATTGTATCTCTCCCTGTGTTCCTCAAACAAAATCTAATCTGAAATTAAAGGGATGATTTAAAGTTTTGGTTTAGAGCGCATCTACAAAAGTAAATGGTCCAGTCAGCTGGACCATTTAACTGTACAAATGGCCTGTATGCTTTGCTACACCATATTTACGTATATATATACGTAAATATGGTGTAGCAAAGCATACAGGCCATTTGTACAGTTTTGATTAAATTTTGAAACAAGACGTTTGATCAAAATCCATTAAAAATGGCAGAAATATCTACAAAAAAAGTCATATTCAAATTAAAGTCGCAAACGTTGACTTTTCTTTGTGATATCACTTACCAGTAAGTCATGATAATTGGTGAAAATATGATAAAGTAGCTTTCATTGTTTTAACCCGGCCCGTTCCCTTCGAGTTTGTGAAATCCCAATAGACGTTGTACACAACCCACCCGGTTCCCGTAGTCAAGTGATTAAATGGATTCTGACAGTCTTTCCCTGGCTTGCCCTTGGTCTCTCTTTCAGATGATAAAAAAAAAAAAAAATTTGAGATAAAAATCACATTTACAATTTTTGAAAGAATCAGGTGTCTGAATAGCAGCATATTGTGTTAATTAATAATTATGGCTGCTATTTTAAAGTAAATAATGCCATGACATGAATTAAATGAGACTTCTTGACCGATACTTTAACTTCTCTTTTATTACAAATATCTCCACAATAAAATGGAAAATTCAACATATTACAATGTGATGATGAAGCTATATAAATAATTTGATTTATACTTATACTTCCCCCCCCCCCCCCGAAAAAAAAAGTATGTTACCATTAAGGGGATAGTTGAGTTTTGGCATGTATAGAGGGCGCTACACAAAATTCAAATTTTTGTGAGGGAATGAAAAACTGAGTGTCAAATTTGAAAGAGCATACAATTTTAATGACAGAATAAACTTTATTTGATCAAAATCGGTTCAGAAATGGCTGAAATATCCATAAACATATTCAATAATTTTTAACCAGCCATTAAACTTTTTTTTTAAATGCTTCCTCTTTTCAAAAATTTACAAAGAGGTTTTTAAATAGTTGTTGATTATCTTTCTATCTAATCACTATTTCAACAAAAGATCACATGCACAATATTTTATTTTAAATGGTTGAAACCAATGAGTTTTGAAAGAGCGAACTCTTGAGTTTTAACGGCTCTTTTTTTAATGATAACAGGCTTTTTACTAAGTCATTTGTAATTTTTCATTCCTTTCGAGCATGGTGGAGTTATAACTATTAGTTTGTAATGTAATTGTGCAGGTTTTGGTTACTAAAATTCAGTTTGACCAAAACTGTACTCTCTTTACCAAAACTCAACTATCCCTTTAAACTTGTTAAAGCCAAATGTTCGTTTTGGGAAAATTACCAAAAATAACTTTATTGGCCAAACTATTGTTGAAATAGTATAAGAAAGGGCTTGTGTGGAAAAATCTGAACCTTAGTATCGTCTTGATATCAGTTGAAATGTTTATTCATGCCGCGTATATTGGGTCTAAATTCACCACCAGTTTGGCCCGTTACGCCGGCGTAGCTATACGCTCATTCGTGTCCGGAGCTCACGTGGTTGAAGATTTACCATAGAGATAGGCATTGCACGCAGCCGCGAACATGCAGTCTAATTCTATCAACGGCTGATAGTTGTAATTTCAAACATTTTATTGCTAAAATATTCAATTTCAACGCAGTTTGTGTCCAAATCTTTATATTAACAGATAAGTTATGATATATTTTTTCACATGTTTGGTGAAAAAAGCGTATCTTTTTTTTGTGGGTGGGGCCAGGGCTCCACACTAACCTTTTTTTCTCAGTGGCCCGGTCGGGCCAGTGAATAAATCTGTTCCCCTTTTCTGGTGGCCCGAAAGAAAAATTGTCTGGCCCCAAAATTGTATTTCATGAGTAAACTTGTTACTATACCAAATATCGCTCTTTCCTGAGCAAACCTGTAATTATAGATGAAGCATAACATGGAAGAAAACCAAAATTTTCTCATTTTGTCAATGTTGGGTTGAAAATCTGCTTGCCTGATTTGGCCACCAAAATATGACTTTTATACATTTTTGCTGGCCCGAAGTGCAATTTCACTAGCCCCGGGCCAGCGGGCCAGCGGGCCAGTGGGCCAGTATGAGTGTCGAGCCCTGGGTGGGGCATTTCCCAGTAGTCCCAGTACTGTCATTTGGCTTTAAAGTTAAACCATATGACATTGTTAAAGGGATCTAGTAACATTGTAACTCTAGAGAACGCTAGCGCGTAGCGCTAGCGTTCTAGAGCCACCTAATACGATACCGAAAATGCACTTTTTGTGTGCAAGCTTTTTTACCTTAAAATTATACATTGAAACGGTACTTACCACCGATAAAATTTCCAATATGTGATCCAACTTAACGGTGGATTAAAATTATGATTTTCCCCTCCATTCCGCATAAAATCAGTGATTTATCCGTCTCCAGGACTTTTCTCCGAGTGTTAGCGCGACTCCGCACAGATCGGCTGATCGATGGCCGCCGATGCGTACGGCGAACGGCGCCATATGCGATACACATGAAACTATTACCGCGCATATTCATGTGTATCGCATATGGAGCCGTTCGCCGTACGCATCGGCGGCCATCGATCAGCTGATCTGTGCGGAGTCGCGCTAACACACAGAGAAAAGTCCTGGAGGCGGATAAATCACTGATTTTATGCAGAATGGAGGGGAAAATCATAATTTTAATCCACCGTCAAGTTGGATCACATATTGGAAATTTTATTGGTGGTAAGTACCGTATCATATGGGCAATTCCACCATAACGGAATTACATTCAGAGACGTTTTTTGCTCATTATTTCATTCCCTGCGCAATATTCTCATGACTTAAGTAAATTTTGATACTTACATAAGTTGCACGGGTAACCAGGCTACAACATGATAGGGAAATGGTTTTATATCTTCCATGTGTTGTTGCACACTAGACCAATATGTGTGACCGTAACGGAATTACCGGAGAATGGAGTTTTTTTTTTGCTACAAGTTTGCGTTGAGTTTCTCTGAAATATAAGACACTTTGAAACTGATTTTATGTATTTTTTCTATCTTGATAATGTCAAGTTCATTTTGGAACAAGTACGTGCATAAACAACACAATGATAAGTTCACAAATTCACTTTTTTGAAAAAAGACCACTGTAACGGAATTACACAAATTTGTAACGGAATTACATCTCTGAAAGTTACAAGGAAAACTCAATTATTTTGCACTCAACGTTTCTTACATGCTAATGGAAACATCAAGGCTATCTAGCACTTGAATATAAACCATAATTTTGACATATCTGTAAAGCAATTTTTGAACTTGTTATGTGTAAAATAAATGAAAATATGGCCAAAATACAAATAAGAGTGAAATTTGAACAAAATATTGCTAAAATCCAGCTTTATTTCGGTTTATTTTCAGCTTCATATTAGTAGGCAAGAAATTAAAAAGGATTGCATCAATTTAATGAAAGAAAAATCCTAGGAACTATGTCCACTAATGTGTGTAACGGAATTACACAACTTAAGCAGTGAAATCAATTTTTCCACAAATCGGTACATGAACAAAGAATTCACATTTTAGCTTCAATACTTTTCAAAAATCAATAATTTGACAATAATAACCATATTTGAAGGGAAAAAAAAGCAACATTTTAGAATTTTTCCTTTACTTCAAGAAAAATGGTTAAATTGTGAGAAAAAAAATTTACTACAAACAGGTCAAATCATTCAACTTTCAATGCTATAAAGCCTCGTAAACTTCCTGAATATTGGAAATCTGTGTGAATGGAAATGCACTGTGAATGGGTAATTCCACTGTTACAGAATGACAAATAAGTGATTTTTAGCTCTGTTTTCTTTAATAATCATATTTAAAATTCCTTTCACTTTCACAGTTTTTAAAACTGTAATAACTGGCAGGGGTACTAGAGGTACAACAGAACCCAAGATTGTTACAAATATATAACACTGTAGCGTCCAGAGACCAAAATACAATCATAACGGAAAGGGGTCTTTCATTCAACACTAACTATGTAATGATTTTCTGCAAAAGCTACCACAAAAAATTCTTCATTGGTAATAAAAACTTATCATTTAAGTTACAAACTTGAATTTGGTACATCTTTTTTTCCAGAAATGATCTATTTTAACCTCTGAAATTACCACTGTAATGGAATTACGCCTGTGAAATCCACCCATGAAAATGCAATTTCTTGGTTACATTTTTCTGCTTTTCTGCTTATAGTCATTAGTAAAGAATGTGTATGCATTGTTCATCACAAGCTCTTACAAAGGACCAGAACAAATCCTGAAGTTATGTGTGTGCGTAACAGAATTACAAGAAAATCAAGATTTGTTATATAAACTCTTGTTATATTCTAAAATTATTCTTTTAAAAATTCATCCTAAATTGATCTTAATTTACTCTCTAATCAATTTGGAATGCGTTTTCATCCATTCCATGAAATACGTGTATAGATGTATATCGGATATAAACGTGTATGATCCTCAAACAAAAAGTTGGCATATAATATATAAATATGGAATTGCCATTCCCATTTGAAAATGTAAATACTTTGTACATCATTCTTCTTTGATCTGCATACAGAAGCACACTGAACATTCAATGTATTCTGACTTTATGATAATGAATAAAACATGTGTACCGTAGCTACTCCAGTAACGGATCACTTTTTGGTTGATCATACAATTTCTTGCCAAGACAAAATATTTTGTATGGACTATCATACATCGTTGGAAAGCTAAAATGGTGCAGATTACGAATATTGTCAATCCGAACTCATTCCGTCACTAATAAGCAAATCACTGCGCGTTGTACGAACCCCTTACGCTACACCAGTAACGGATCACCACTACACCAGTAACGGATCACCTGGCTTTATTTTAAAAATAATTGACCAATTATCTTAATTTTTTCATCAAAGTGTTAGCAAATTAGGAATTAATATCCAGGAAAAATGTTACTTCTTAAATGCGCTTCCTTATTTAGTTATGTCGAGTTGAATTCTGCCACACATGATCCCTATGAAATGTTAGCAAAAATCACACAAAAACCCGATTTTACCAAAATATCAAAATAATTTTCGATTTTTAAGTTAGAAATATCACAGATTCTAGTGAAATACATTGTTACAGCAAAACAAAATTATTTCTGATCTTTTGTTTTGTTTTTATAAGGATTTGAAAATGGGTGATCCGTTACTGGTGTAGATAATTTCTGCTGTAATTATACATTAAAATTTGCCCTTTTTTACTATAAGCCTGCACCCAAACACCCGGAAAATGCTGTGGGGTGTATACCAGAACATCTTTCTGTGTTAATAATATATGAATTCTAGATCCGTCGGCATATTTTTGTTTTTCAAACATCTTATTTCAAAAAATATTTTATTTTTTCCCCCCCGTTTTTTTCTTGAAAATCTGAAATCTGTACATTTTATCACTAGATGACACTATTTTGAAGGCTAATTTCTCACTTTTTCACGATGATCATGGAACTGAGGTTTAAAACTTTTAAAAAGGAGATGATAAAGATGATATTAGATGCACATTCCTCTTCCAGTTATGAAAATTAAAACAATTAGATAGTCACAAACGTCTTCATGGATCAATTTGGGTAGGTGATCCGTTACTGGTGTAGAAACGGTATCTTAGCCTGTATTATGTTTAGTTTTG
Source organism: Echinarachnius parma (assembly GCA_037951105.1). Taxonomy (NCBI): domain Eukaryota; kingdom Metazoa; phylum Echinodermata; class Echinoidea; order Clypeasteroida; family Echinarachniidae; genus Echinarachnius; species Echinarachnius parma. The sequence goes on from JBAMJV010005548.1 coordinate 99,065, forward strand.
AATATCTTGAAGCCTATTCTGTATTTATGTTTAATTTGATATGCTTCAGTTTAATACAAATTTACATAATTAATGATGAGTTATGAGCCTTTAACTGATCAATGATATTCAAATCTACATACAATTACAACATTATTAATATTAAATCTCCTTGAAAGTTGAAGGTATGATTTATATCTTAAAATACATGAATGTAAATTAATGTGAGAAAATAAATGTAGCACCAGTGTCATACTAATCACTGGATATTTAAAAAAAAATAGTATTGTTTTTGTTTTTCCCTTTCTAAAGTACAAACATGAATCTGCTGCATCTTCACAATTTCAGTCAAGTGGTTCTTGCTGGAAACTAATTTAATGATAGAACATTATCATCTCTATTATGTTCATGGAGAGATTAGAGAAATTATCTATCGTGTATCAATTTAGTTAAATCACCATTGATGCAATATGAAGCATGTGGGTACAATGAGTCACATAAAGTAACATTGTACAGTACTTGTATAATGACGTATTGTCTACATGGCTACAGTTCATGCTATTTAAAGGGTATTTCTACATTGAGAACAAGAAATTTTTTTATTTTCAGCAATATCATTCAATACCTTACAAACCATGTGCGTGTAATTCCGTTACGTAACGGAATTACTAATACCGTTACGCCAATTTTGGAAAAAGTAGTGACATTATTTCAGAAAATTAGGTTGGAAGTTCTTAGGACTGTGGTGAAGGAAGAGAATTCACAATGACATGACTAAAGAACAAGTAATAAGATATTGAGAAAAACTTATTACGTTTTATCGTAACGGAATTACGATCAAATATGCATAGATTTCAAAAATTTCTCCAAAAAAAAATGCAATGAAGTTACTGCCCATGCTTTACAATTTGTGATTGTTGCTACATTGTATGGAAAATATGAGAAAAAGAGCAGAAACAATCATTGAATTAAAAGATTCACTTCATTTTCATGAAATGAAGCTGATTTATGAATAAAAGGTCATAAATTTCTGTTCAATTCAAGCAGAAATATTTGCAAAACCAATAGAGCTATACACAAATGGTTTTCAGTTTCCTAAAATTCAAGTTTTCCTCTATCGATAACAGTTTGATTTAGGGAAGATTGCTCAACTTTGAGATGTGGTGTTTTTGCCTTCTCTCATACGGAATTGCCCATATGTATAATTTTAAGGTAAAAAAGCTTGCACACAAAAAGTGCATTTTCGGTAGCGTATTAGGTGGCTCTAGAACGCTAGCGCTCTGCGCTAGCATTCTCTAGAGTTAGTAACATTGTTGACATGTGCAAAAAGTGATGAGTGGTTGTTACAATGTATATTGTTGTTATCTGATATGTCCACTGGATGTTGTGAAAATTTCAAGTTAAATGGACATTATGGCCGAGAAATGAGCAAAAATGCAAAGTGATATTCACTAACTCATTGCACCCACTTTGTACACGGTTTTGATGGTCCAGTGGATAATTTAACACCTGAACACTTCAATCGTAAATATCTTTTTAACGAAAAGGAAATTTGAAAAACCGAAACCTGTCCCATGCCATGCTGTCCCTAACCTAACCAGGCTCTGTGCGTAGCACAGAGCCTGGCATATTGAAGTGTGTGTTAGGTGTATCGGTCGTAACAATTATTGGTAAAAATAGTATATAAGATACTATACAATTTATATCTGGTTTTATACTTACGACGGATGTTATCCATGGACATCAATGGTCCACTGTCTTGATACATGAGGCTCCATTCGGTGTATTAATTCACAAAATTAGGTTTTTATCGTCCAGATTGTGGTAAGAAGCAAAAATTCCAAAATGGTATCCGAATTTGTGTCCACAGTGCGCATGCGTGAGGTCGCAGGTCAAACTTTGGCGTACGAGCCAAGATGTACTCAATGTTAACCTAACCGCCTGGCATATACATCGCTCGAAATCTTGCAGGAACATGTTTGTAGATGGGCGATGAGGTGTTTTATCCTCTTTAAGCAGATTTTTTTTAAATTTTGTTTACTTGTACTGCACCCTAAAATACCTATGTACGACGGCGCTACACAAAATTGCTATAAAAACAATGATAACCTACCTCAAATTGATTATTTATGTCGATTGTCCTTGTTAGAATCCCGCTGTGCGATGCCGACGGATCGAAAAAAAAAGCCGGATTCTAATAAGGACGATCGACATAAATAATCAATTTGAGGTAAGTTATCATTCTTTTTATAGCAATTTTGTGTAGCGCCGTCGTACATAGGTATTTTAGGGTGCAGTACAAGTAAACAAAATTTTAAAAAAATCTGCTTAAAGAGGATAAAACACCTCATCGCCCATCTACAAACATGTTCCTGCAAGATTTCGAGCGATGTATATGCCAGGCGGTTAGGTTAACATTGAGTACAGTGGCCTGGCTTATATGTATTAGTCAACCGATCGCCACTTACGCGCGGAACCGGAATAAAACCTCGCCTATATATCCCAGCATGCATTGCCGATGACTTTGGAGGCGACAGGACAATTTCGAATATTTGTGCGAAGCCGTTTGGGATTAATCATCAATTTGAGGTAAGTTATTATTCTTTTCATATAATTTCTATGTAGCGCGCAGATAAAACGCACTTTTGTTCTCTAGAAAAGGTTAACCAAATACAAAAAAATTATAATTAAAGGTGATAAAAACACCTCATCGCAAAAACGCTACACCATTTCGATCGTCAGTAATTCACAGCTCTGTGCTACGCACAGAGCTGATCATAGTTATGCTGTCCCATGCTTTTATTGTTAATACGAATACAACAGGATATGAGGGAACCGCTAGAATTCCAAGGATTTGGACAATGTTACTAAGTCCATTTATTTAACATCCAGTCAACTTTTAAACACCAACAAGAGTAACACTGCACTAACAGTAACTGTCTAACAGCTCAACAGACTAACAACAGTAACCAGGGCTCAACCACATCTACAATGTATTGTAAATGGTCCTGATAGGACCATTTACTGCTCACAGTGGTAAAAATCTACGGGACACAATTTGAACTACAAACAGAGAGAAAAGAACAGCATATCTAAAGTAAAAAATTGCATACCTAGATTGAAGCTGATTTTATGATTTATTGTACAAAATTTCATTTTCAAAATGATAAGTCATACTTACAAAAATCGTCATATAAGTTCCATTTCTTTCTCTTCCTGCTCGATGTCCCATCGTAAACAAAGAAAGCCCGCCCGCAACATGCGGAGGCCGCTTATTATTGTCCAAAACAAGCCAACTTGCGATCTGCAAGCATGCCCGCCGTATCCGATTTCGGATACGCCGTATCAGAATTCGGATACGCCGTGTCAGAATTCGGATACGGTAACACGTGTGGTGTGGGAAGCTTGCGGGAAATACATGACAGTCATCCAGATAGCAGCAACACTTTCGAGAGGGATCACGACTGAGATTTTCTCAGTCTTTTTATTTTCCAAAACTGCAGATTTTCCATTTTTTTCGACATTTGAAGAATAATTTGGACCATTTTGGTAAGTTCATATAACACTTGTATCATTTTTAGGGCCAGTCATGATTGATTTTGTTGAATTTAAGATAAGAATTTTGTGTGAAATTTTGACAAACTTTTTTTGTACTGTCCCACATTGTTCCCGTATAGCGCAGCATTACGATGTAGTGTTGTGTGGGCTCAACACTCGCACAGTCCCACTGGCCCGGGGCCAGTGAAATTGCACTTCGGGCCAGCAAAAAATGTGTGCATACCAAAATATGACTTGTAATTGAATTACACGTCATATTTTGGTGTCCCAATCGGGCAAGCAGATTTTCAACGTGATGTTGAAAACATTAGAAATTTTTTGTTTTCTTCATGTATAATCACAGTTTGGTCTTTGGATCAGGAAAGAGCGATATTTTGAAAAGTAACAAGTTTACACATGAAATACAATTTTTAGGCCTGTAAATGTTTTTTTCGAGCCACCAGAAAGGGGCAGGGAATTATTTTACTGGCCCGACGGGGCCACTGTGACTGTTGCCAGTGTTGGCACTAGCTGACAAAAAAGGTAAACTTTAAACAGATCTCTATTCCCTACATCCAGATTCCAGACAGCGAAACTAAGACGTGAGCAGAGTGAGTGAGTCTGGAAGAAATCAAAATGATGAATGAAAATTTTAAAATGTTCAGAATTCAGTCCAGTCACAGAATGCACACTCACACTCACACTCACACACTCACAGTCACAGTCACACTCAACCGTCACACTCACACTCACAGTCACAGTCAAAACACACAATTTACTTTTACTTTCCACCCCCATCTGCCCATTATAACTCAACTGGGTACGTAGGCCTACCACCAGGGTAAAAGTAATTTTCTTAATTAACTCGTGTTTCGAACTAACTTATTTGTTCCACCAAATGAACGGTATATTCTTAATCTTACCCAAATCCACCTTGTTTCTGTAACGAACTGGTAGCCTTGGCAGCGCAGCTTAACTCATCAGTGCACATGCATCAGGCAGTTCAGCGGTATCGTCAGAACAGCCACGCCTGTAGTTCCGGGTACGAGTACCTTACCGATGCCGTACGAACAGCGCCAGTCGCGTAACGAATATAGGTTTGTAGACAACTCGGCCTCTATGCAAATGGTCTCTTACCATCTCGCACCAAAGCAAAATGAGTAAACTGACACACTGAACAACATGGTTGCTGTGGTGGTGGTGGTGGTGGCGGCGGTGGCGGCGATGGCGGCGGTGGCGGCGGTGGTGGTGTTGATGCATGTTGCTTGATGGTGGTGGTATAGTGGTGGTGGTGTTGATGCATTGTTGCTGAATGGTGGTGGTGGTGGTAATGGTGGTGGTGCTGATGCATATGTTGCTGGATGGTGGTGGTGGTGTTGATGCATGGTGGTGGTGGTGTTGATGCATGTTGCTGGATGGTGGTAGTGGTGGTGGTGGTGGTGTTGATGCAAGTTGCTTGATGCTGGTGGTGGTGGTGGCGGTGGTGGTGGTGGTGGTGGAGTATGGTGGTGGTGGTAATGGTGGTGGTGTTGATACATGTTGCTTGATGGTGGTGGTGGTGTTGATGCATGTTGCTGGATGGTGGTGGTGGTGGTGGTGTTGATGCAAGTTGCTAATTGATGCTGGTGGTGGTGGTGGTGGCGATGGTGGTGGAGTATGGTGGTGGTGGTACCGTGGTACTGGGTGGTGTTGATGCATTTTGCTTGATGGTGGTGGTGGTGTTGATGCATGTTGCTGGATGGTGGTGGTGGTGGCGGTAATGGTGGTGGTGTTGATGCATGTTGCTGGATGGTGCCCAGGACGAAATTTGTACCCATTGGTTTCAATGGGTACCCATTGAATTCAATGGGTACCCATTGAAATTCTAATTGGTACCCATTGAATTCAATGGGTATACCCATTGAAACTGAATTCAATGGGTACCCATTGGCATTGGTTTCAATGGGTACCCATCATAGGCGCCGGAAGTGGTGGGGCAGGGGGGCGGCCGCTCCCCTCCCCCCCCCCCCCCCCAAAAAAAAGCCCCCCACCCCTCCCAAATTTTTTTTTAAAAGAGTGGGAAAGACAAAATCAAATGTATGAGCTAACGTTCAAAAAATAGTTCATACATCAATTTTCAATTTTCGCTGCGGCGCTTCGGGCGCGAACAGATTATCTTGGTTTGTTGTAAATATCTGATGAGAGCATAGACATTTTATTCTTTTTTTTGTTTAACTCGGATTCTAAATTTCATTCACAGGTATGGCATGAAGTGCACCAAATTGCACCATTTCAAGTATGCAAAATCTTCCCCGTAGGAGGGGGATACCAAACCCTCCCCCTCTGGCTCTGCCCAAGCCCTCGGTCGCTTCGCTCCCTCGGGATTCATTATTGGCTGTAGGCCATGTATTTTTCCCAGGGTGGTCATTAGAGGTCATGGCGGCCCGTCCTCGGTCCTGGGTACGAGCGCCGCGGGGAGGGGGTTTTATGGAGAAGGGGGAGGGATGGGGAGGGGGTTTGTAATAAGTAATCCTAAGTTCTATGGGGGTTATTGCAATGGGCAATGGGTAAATGAGCGGGGATAAGATCTTGTGCTGCCAGTGACATGACGTGTGACATGGTTATATAATGGACTGCTGGTGGGGGTCGGGGGGGGGGGGGGGGCACGCAAATTATTTAGGAGCGCACTTAAAAAAAAACATATTTCTTTATTTTGTTTTATTAAATAAATGGAGGCATGTGCCACCCCCCCCCCCCCCCCCCCCCCCCCCCCAATGCCCCCGGCTCTATATGCCACTGGGTTGTAATAATGTTGCACTAGAGTAAAGTCCAGAGGTGTTCTGCTGAATGGTCAGAGGGAGAGCTCTTCACACTATATCAACCCGGGGTAGGATGAATGAATGAATGAATGAATGAATGAATGAATGACCGTTTATTTCCAACAACAAACAAAATGCAAGTTTACACTAAATATCTGGGTATACAGATTGGAATAAGGAGGTCTACTATTAAAAAGCGCAATGCTTGTAGATTGTAGGTCTCCTATAAATTCTCAACAACTATAATCGACATTATACTTCGGGAAAAAATTAACTGAGAGCAGGCCAAAGTAAAGTTATCGTGACTCAATTAACAATGAACATACTCATTATCTAAAAAAATACGATTGTAAGAGATTGGAAGAGAAAGAAAATAGAAAATAGGAGAGAAGAGAGGGAGAGAGGAGACGGGAAGGGAGGTACAAAAGGGATTGGAGATAGATTTGGATAGGGATAGGATAGAGTGTGATTTGGATAGATTTGGATAGATTTGGATAGGGATAGGATAGATTTGGATATAGGGATATGAGAGATAGATTTGAACTTCAATCCTAGACTGCGTCTCTCGGATGGTGGCGATACAGGGCAGCCCCTGACGAACATTATTATCAAAAAACAAATAGATAGGTAACCAATCAATCAACCTTCCCAGGCTAAAACAACCATCAGGCAATTATCTTCATTGCACTGTCTTCTCGCTCTCGATCTCACCGATAATTATGATATCCGCAGAAAATTACTAATAGCGCCATCTCGCGACACAATCTAGGTATGTCAGCTGCTGGCCACATCATTTACGTTGCGGTGGCGTGAAGAAAAGAGGTGAGATTTTGATTTATTTCTACATTGTGCTTGTTTAAAAACTAAACTACTGAAATCAGTTATGAATTTGTACATTATGTGTGATTTATAATTGGATATGGGTGTGTTGTGGAGAACATGAGGTTGAGAAAGCCCCGATTTTGAGTGGAGGATCGATCGAGACGCGAGCAGTGCAATGTTTGCAGCTGCAGTCTGTCGGCGTGTAGGTAACCGTAGCGGAACTTCGCCGCCCGGGCCCCCGGCCCAGTTGGCCGTCGTCGAACACCCCGCTATCTTCCGAAGTGCAGATCTCACGAGTGTGTGGAAGCACTTACATCTACAGTACAGTATTTTGTAAATGGTCATACGAGTCTTGGAGCAAACAGGGTATACTTAATCATTAATTCATGGGTGACGATCGTTCGTCAGTCGGCACTTTTGCATTGCCATGGACAATGCAATCCAGAGCGCTAAGGCTAAGCCACATCTACAATGTATTGTAAATGGTCCTGATAGGACCATTTACTGCTCACAGTGGTAAAAATCTACGGGACACAATTTGAACTACAAACAGAGAGAAAAGAACAGCATATCTAAAGTTTAAAATTGCATACCTAGATTGAAGCTGATTTTATGATTTATTGTACAAAATTTCATTTTCAAAATGATAAGTCATACTTACAATTTAAGTTACAAAAATCGTCATATAACTTATAAGTTCCATTTCTTTCTCTTCCTGCTCGATGTCCCATCGTAAACAAAGAAAGCCCGCCCGCAACATGCGGAGGCCGCTTATTATTGTCCAAAACAAGCCAACTCGCGATCTGCAAGCATGCCCGCCGTATCCGATTTCGGATACGCCGTATCAGAATTCGGATACACCGTGTCAGAATTCGGATACGGTAACACGTGTGGTGTGGGAAGCTTGCGGGAAATACATGACAGTCATCCAGATAGCAGCAACACTTTCGAGAGGGATCACGACTGAGATTTTCTCAGTCTTTTTATTTTCCAAAACTGCAGATTTTCCATTTTTTTCGACATTTGAAGAATAATTTGGACCATTTTGGTAAGTTCATATAACACTTGTATCATTTTTAGGGCCAGTCATGATTAATTTTGTTGAATTTAAGATAAGAATTTTGTGTGAAATTTTGACAAACTTTTTTTGTACTGTCCCACATTGTTCCCGTATAGCGCAGCATTACAATGTAGTGTTGTGTGGGCTAAGCTAAGTAGAGTAGTCAGTACATTTAACTTCACTGTGTGTGTGGAAGCACTGACCCGTCAAGCCATGAATACCATCGCATTCTCTTCTGTAGCATGCCCACAGCATGCATCATGCATGTCAATAACGAGATGCTCTAGAGGACTAGACTGCGGTTCAATTCTTGTTCTTAATCTTATGCATGGGCATGGTGGGCACGTCTCTGAAGAGAATGGCATGTGCGTTGAAAGGTTGGAATTCAATTTATGACTGTTGTGGCCCTCGTGGGTGAATTCCAACAATGACACAACTATTATATTTAGAAATTATGTTGTGTAGACTGTAGTAATTAGAATAATGACACAACGTAAACAAGTACGTTATTACATAGTTAATTTAATTACAAATGTAAATATCTCAGATTGCGAATTATTATTTGACACTGTCATGATTTTGTTTTTTGTATGGAGAATTTTTTTTTTAATGAATTAAACTGTTCCGGAATGCTGGCACTCAGAGAGTTAAGATTGCCAAGAGGCAAGAGGCTTGACAAATCTTGATGCAATTGAGCCACATTCGTTTTGGCAAAGTGGCAAACACACCCATATGATTATGAATGTACTTTCAGTGCACTAGAAATTCATGAATATTTGTTCTAATTTTCTAGTTGGGCAAGTTAAATCAAGATTTCCCAAATTTGTTTTGGATTTGTTATCATGGCTCAAAACCTGAATCTGGTGACTCCAATCAAAAAAAGAACTTGTAGTTGAACAGAAATTATACTTGCCCAATCAGGCAACCAAATAAGAACATTGACAATAAAATGTCTTGCCCGACATCAGTTTATTATACTTGCCCTGGGCAATAGGGCAAGTGCTAGTGTCGATCGAGCCCTGTATAATATATGTGTCAAGTCATTCTTGAATTAAGACTTGTCGACTCGATCCACTGCGGTACATTGAGACAATGGAGATTATTACATTACAGTAAAGTTGTTCTACAAGTCTTGTTAACCCATCCGGGACCATTTGGTTTGGGGTAAACACATGCATTCACCATTGATAATCATACCCAGTCTGAGTATGTATCCAGGGAACCAGACCTGCCTGGGTTAAACTAATCATTGTTTGCAATCCTGTGTTGTTTGATGAGCAAAATCAGTGTTAATTCAGGTCACCACAGAGAGATCCATCTTGTGTTCACACATGTACATCGATGCCAACCCTCCCTGATTTTCATTATCACACCGCACAAATAAAAAAAACATTCCCAATATGCCGTATGTAATTGATTTTTAAAAAAACGTCCCTGATTTTCTTGTTATTAATTCCACTGAGAATATGTCTGGCTCCACATGGAAACAAATGTTGTAATGAGGAGATGAGTGCATCATTTATTGTCCAGCTCAACCAACCAATATCCACTCTATTTTAAGTACTGCATACATTGAATTGGCATCATCTGATTAAAAATAAAGGAGATATCTAGAGAATTGCAATGACTGAGCCTTGTATACCAAGCCATTATTCCTTCCAAGTTATGTTCATTCACCAGGCAAATATCTTCCCTATGTAATCGTTAATAAGTCTGTCTCAATATATAGACACGCAAAAGTTTATATTTCTCCTCAGATCACCCCTGGAAACTAAACTATGTGTGGACACAGTGCGACACATTGTCAATGGGGCTTGTATTTGAGTACTAGTAATTTGATCACAGAGATAACAACCTGTTAAGATTAGATAGACCGGGTTTAAAGTTCACCGTTTTAGAAGGAATTTGCTCCATTGTCCTGAGAGTCACATGTCGAGAAGTAGTGAATAACTAGACTGGTGAAGAGTTGATCTGAAGAGGAGGAGGAGGAGGAGAGAGAAAATGAGAGAAAAGATGACCTGAAGGAAAGGCTAAGAGAGAAAAGAAAAGAAGGTTTAATGAAGGGGAGGCAGAGAGAAAAGGATAGAATAGAAGAAAATAACTGTAGAAGCAGGATGGACTGAAAACGTAAGAAGCAAAACTAAAGAAAGAGATTCAGGAAAATCTGGAACAAAGATCTATACAAGGGAATTTTAAAAATGAAATTGGACATCATGGATTCACATAAATATGTTCTTTTACTTGATTAATTAAAAAACATATAATGGATCATATTTCAGGACTGATTGAGTATTTTTGTATTGTATTTGTATTAAATTGTTCAGTCTTGTCAATTGTGTATTGTGAATATTGATGGACTAACTGTGTTTTGTCTTTTACCACCCAGGTTAGGGCACCTGAACTGATTTGGATTCAGATGATGTGGGATCTATTTATTCGTCTAGCTGATTCTAGTGCTACCAACACCATCCCCTGTGCAGACGGTGCAGCAATATTTGTGCCAAGATTGGACTGCAATATAGGACCACCGGTTATTTATTTATGCTAAGCAGAAGGAAGGCATTATAACCAATCATAACACATATCTATTAAAAAGAAGAAAGGATTCAAACTTCTGTTGAAGCGGAACGTGTGCCATACTGGCTGATATTTATTAGTGCACACTATTCAGCAGCTTATCGTTTGGAAAATTCAAACTTCAATTGAAGCAGACCGTGTACCAACCATATACATTTGGTGTTCCGTATTTAGCAGCTGATCACATTTGGAAAAATGAGGACTCTTGGTAGGCGCAACCTTTACCTTCACATACTAGGCTGTATTGTGTGTGGACTGTGCTCCATCGGACTGGTGTGCTCGCTAGATGCAGATAGCCCGGAGAAAAAAGCAGCTGAAAACCTCCAAGCCCCTGCCTTGGTAAGTTGTAAACTTGTAATACAGGGGCTTGTTTTATGAAAGGGTCTTAGCTATGTATGTTGTCTGTTGCGTAGCTAGGGTACAATCAATGCTAGAAATTAACCTTTTTGCCTTGTGGCCCAGTCGGGCATGTAAAACCAAATTGTTCAACTTTGAGTGGCCCAAAACCTAAATCTGGTGGCCCCAAATAAAGAAAATCATAACAAATTCTGTTGAATTTGGTTGCCCGAACGGGCCAGTAGAATTTATGATCAATGAAATTTGGTGGCCCAGAGTTAATTTTTAGTGGCCCCGGGCCAGCGGTCAGACCTTGAGGCCTAAAGTGAAAGAAATGTTTCTTAGTGAGGGGGCTTCGTAAACCCTTTGCAGGATATTGAAAACCCTTGGTTGACAACCCTTTGACTGTAATTTAAGTTTTCCCTGACATCCATCAAGGTCAGGAGAACATTTAAATATTCGAAGGATTCAAAATACCAAAAATGGATTATTTTGTGGTTACAACACCATGACATTTAGTCCACATCACATTTGCTTGGAATTGCCCTACTGATAGTCCACCTCCAAAATGAATAGTTTTGCAATTGGCCCTCTTGACAATGATACCAAGTACAGTCAAACCTGTCTTAGTGGCCACCTGTTAATAGCGGCCAACCTGCCAAGATAGTGGCCACCAAAAGTGATCCCTTGAAGTGAAACCCAGTGTTATGGAACCTGTCTATAGTGGTCACTTATCTTGTCGTCACTAGAGACAGGTTTGACTGTATCTGTACATTACTTATATACAATGCGATTCCACCACAGGAAAACGACATCCTGCTCCACAATGCCGCGAAGCAGGAGGGCGGCGGTGCGGACGCGGCGGGAGAGAAGGCCTCCGTCGACCTGACCTTCGTCCACGCCTTCGTCGCCTCGCTGTCCATGATCATCGTCAGCGAGCTGGGAGACAAGACGTTCTTCATCGCTGCCATCATGGCCATGAGACACGCCAGGTTAACCATCTTCACCGGAGCCCTGAGCGCCCTTGCCGTCATGACGCTGCTCTCGGGTAAGAAACAGTTACTTAAAATAGCTAGAGTAAAGAGATGATGATCAATCATATACGGTTCTATATAAATTGAGTATTATTATTTACTCATGGACACATTGCTCACATATTTTGTATTCAAAACAAGTTGTTGTGACGTACGGATGCACGGTGGATACAAGTTTAATTCAACCAAATAGAGTCAAACCTGTGTATAGTGACCACATGAGAGAAATAAGAAAATTGGCCTCTGTAGGGGATCACTTTTGGTGGCCACTATAGGCAGGTTGGCTGCTATAGACAGGTGGCTGTTAAGAAAGGTGTGACTGTACACAACAGTGTCATATATTCTTGTAAGGGGGCATTTTGGGCACGTGCCTCCCCTAATAATTTGGGGGAAAAAATGATTAAAACTATAAACTGAAGAATAAAGGAATACTGCATACAGTCGAACCTGTCTTAGTGGCCACCTGTCTATAGCAGCAAACCTGCCTAGATAGTGGTCACTAAACATGACCCCTCGCAGCGAAAAACTATGGAATGAACCTGTCTATAGAGGTCACCTGTCCACAGTGGCCACTTTTCTTACTTCCCTTCTGTGGTCACTATACACAGGTTTACATGGCATAGCCCCCCCCCCCAAAAAAAATGCCATGCCCCAAAAACAACCCCCCCAACCCCCATTGACCTTGGCCGTGTCAATAGAACTATGACTAAGCACCATTCAACTGCATCCATGGGGCCTATACAAAGGCTATAGGCACACTGTACTTACTGTTCATCAAATTTTGCCAGCATAAACAGTTCAAAGTCTTCCCAATCTGTTTTAATTTGCAGGTTTGAAGCACCCTATTGTTTTACAGTGTTGTGAACTTGTTATACAAGCTATTGAAGAGGTGGCAGTCACAAAGTGCAATAATAATTATTTATTTTGTTTGTAAACTTAATTTGAACAATGGTGCTTCAAACGTTGTTGACAGTTGCACTTGTGAGGTGAACAGTCCAGTTATATAATGCAAATATATGTTTAATTTGCACAGTTAAAAATAACTAAATAACTCATGATATGGCAATATAAATGTCAGCTACCGGTTGAGTAAGGGCCTGATTTATGAAGTCTAGACTATATATATATGTTGTAAATTGTGTAATACAGAAGTTCTATTTTTCAATGAAGGTAATACATGGCGAAATTACTGTTATTTGTGTGTTTTGAAGTTAACAGTGTTTGACAGCATTGGATAAACTGTAGATAATTGGAAGAAATAGCTCCAGATAAGAGAAAGAAATTAAGCAATTTCTGTATGGAATACACCAAAGTAGTTTATGTACCTTTGCCTTCACATTGAATTAAAGGAATACAAATGTAGCAAAATGTTAAAGGGCAATGCAACTCAAAAATAGAGTTTATCCTAATTTATACATCGTAATATGCCTGTTTATTATATGTAACATTACTCCGACTCAGATTTCTGCTTTAGTGGAACAAATATGTGAAAACTCTATCGGGTATACCACTATTCACGCGAACACTGGAGGCTGCCATTATTAGGTTTGTGCGGACTACGGTCAATGATATGCACTAATGCATTTCAATAGCACCAATTCAAACCATTGTCCGAATACTTGTAGATGCTTTGAAATCAGTGGAAAGCTTTTTGTTCGGCCCTTAGCACATATACGTCACAGTTTGCAAAGCATGTCGGGTAATTACAAGAACATGGCCGCTCCCATCATCTTTTGCCGCCGTAAGAATTAGTAAAATGTGGGTATGTTCACGTAATGATTTCATGGGATCCAGTTATGTATCAAATCAAATGTCTGTTCACCCTCTAAACGATGACAATAACCAAAAGCCATAGTTTCATTGCCCTTTAAGTTAAATAATTTCATCAAATTCAATGAATGCATTTAAATGCTTCATTGTGCATTATTATTTTATTTTCTACCCTGTGCAGGCATTCATTTTGCCCTTAATAAGTTTTCTCTATATATATTCACAGTAATAATATTTTTTGTGAAAGTTGTGATTTGACATAGTGTTATGCACATTTAAATGTATCACTATAGTAGCAAATCATTAATTATTATAACCCAATTCAACAGAGGCAGACTCCAACCATTCCTGTACACAAAGTGCAACTTTCCACTTCATCAACTTATAACAATAAATGCGTACACTGCAGCTGTGGTTACTGAATATGCCCAGCCAGAGGCGCTGATTCCATCCGAAAACACAATGTATTGGGGGGGGGGGGGGGGGTGTGGGCGAGCTTTGTTTGTAAACAATGCTCTGCCTCCCCAATGCATTGTGTTTTCGGATGGAATCGGCGCACCTGTGCCCAGCTATTGTGAATATCATTTATGTGAACAATACAAAATATTTAACCAACATGAAAACAGACACTGTTTACATTATACTGTTTGTTATTGCAGCTACATGTACAGACAGCTTAGTGAGTATTCGCCCTTGTTTTGAATAAATATCCAACATACATGTAAATATCCAACATGGAAAACACAAATCAACTACCGTAATTGAAGAATTCCTCATTTTACTGTATTTCTATACCATTTCAGTCTTTGTCATTACCAGCAAAAAAATTAATATTTTTATTTCGGGGGCTCCTTTTCAGGGGATACTTTTCCAACTTTCGGGGGCTACTTTTCCAACTTTCGGGGGCTACTTTTATCATCTTGGGGGCTACACATTTCCAGGGCTCTTTTTCAAATTTCAGGGGCTACTATAAAGCTCTAATGCTGTAAGTGATCATCTTAAGCATTTGATCACGATCCAAACAGAAAATCCCCCCCAAAAATACCAAAATTAAAAAATTAAAAAATTGGGGGGGGGGCTCTTTTGGGCATTTCGGGGGTGAATTCGCCCGCCGCCCCATGTATTTTTTTCGCTGGTCATTACAGCTCTACTTGGTTGTACAGTTTACAACCAACATAATCCCCTGTAATCTATACAACAACACATGTACAATGCGTAGCCTACGTTTCGGTTCTGCATCTTTACAAGATGTTAGCATTTTCTACTGTTTTTAATTACAGCTCTTTTTTTAATAAATGGGCTATTAAAGGGATCTAGTATATTCTAGTAACATTGTACAATAGGCTTGGGCGGTTCTGCCCCAGCTTGGAGTCGATTCCGGTTCCATACCCATGTCTCACTTCTGAGCGGAATCGGTTCTCAGATCGTACACATAATTCATACCTGCAAAATCACACAATCATACCCTCTGTGTACATGGGAAGTACATCGGTTCCGAGCGAGAGATAACCATTAGTACAATGGTGAACTTTCTAGTAGCGCTATACCGCGTAAGGCAGGTACAATTGCAAGTAACAAGTAACAACATTCAAATAGAATTTTCTTACCTGATATATTAAAAAGTTCGCAAACAGCGACATAAACAGCACATCGCCACCATGTATATATCCATATCGGAGCCAGCGCGAGCATTGCATGCAGAGTTTTGCTTCGCTTGCAATGCTATGCTGCATACACAAACGTACATGCTCGTATGTTCTGTGAGTCATACTTCTATATATGGGCATGGCCGACAGCGCACATGTACTGAAGTACATGTACACGTCTAGTCTATTGGCGCGCGCGCCACCGTTGTTTTCTTGAAATGATTTAAGACGGGAGAGACGAGGAAAGACTGTCTGTGCAGTGTGTCTGTGCGTGAGACACGGCGGTTTCATGCGTTCAATAAGTAAATGATTCTGGGCAGCGCTATATAGTTTGCGTCTATTCTGATTATGACCGAGGAGAGTCGGGATTAGAGCCAACTCTCCCCTTCTATCGCGAGTCAATAGACACAGAATCGGTTACTCGGTTCTACGCTATTCAGGAATCGAGGGCCGATTCCCATTTCTGGAGTCGAGTAGAATCGGGTAATCGGTTCTCACGCCCAAGCCTATTGTACAAATCCTCAAAACTTACTTGGAACTCTAGCGATTCTCTCATACCTTGTTGTATTCATATTAGCAATTGAAGCATGGGACCGGTTTAGTTTTTTTAGAATTTCCCTTTTGTTAAAAAGATATTTACGATTGAAGTGGTCAGATATTAAACTATCCACTGGATAGTCGTAACCGGTTAAGTGAGTGAATATCACTTTGCATTTTTCTCATTACTCGGCCATATGACATTGAGCAATTTAACACAATACTTTTACACATTACTCAGTGGACATATCAGATCACAACAATACACATTGTATCAACCAGTTATCACTTTTTACACGTGTCAACAAAGTTATTAGATCCCTTTAACCATCACCATTACTTTTAACATATTTGTGTTTATAATTGTGCTTAATCTTACCCTTTGTCGTTACAGCAATGCTGGGCTACGCCACCACCATAATCCCCCGTGTATACACCTACTGATGCGCTGATGTCACCCGGTGATTTCAATGTTTTTACCCTTTGTCGACTCATAAGTCATCCCCAATACTCGTCAATGTTTGTGTTATTGTTTCATCTCACTTTTGTTAAAACAGCTCTGCTAGACTATTATGCGTTCATCACAATCCCCCGAAAGTACTGCGGATGCTGCGTAAGGGGTGGAACATATATCACTACACAATGTTAGCACTTGTATTGTTTGTCATTTTAAATGACCGCCAGTACTCCTAACTTATGTGTTGCTTTCAACTATTATTGTTTTTCTTTACAGCTTTGCTGGGATACGCCACCACCATAATCCCCCGTGTATACACCTACTACGCATCCACACTGCTCTTCTTCATATTTGGGCTGCGGATGTTGCGTGAGGGGTGGTACAAGGCGCCTGATGATGTCAATGTTTTTACCCATGTCATTGTCAATGTTTCATCTCACTATTTGTCATTACAGCTCTGTTAGGATATGCCACCACCATAATCCCCCCGTGTATACACCTAATACGCATCCACACTGCTGTTCATCTTTGAGCTGCGGATGCTGTGTGAGAGGTGGTACATGTACATGGCGCCCGATGATGTCAATGTTTTTACCCTTTGTCATAAGCTACCCCAATACTCATCAATGTTTGTGTTAATGTTTCATCTTGCTATTTGTCATTACAGCTCTGTTAGGATACGCCACCACCATAATCCCCCGTGTATACACCTACTACGCATCCACACTGCTGTTCATCTTTGAGCTGCGGATGCTGTGTGAGAGGTGGTACATGGCGCCCGATGATGTCAATGTTTTTACCCTTTGTCATAAGCCATCCCAATACTCGTCAACGTTTGTGTTAATGTTTCATCTTGCTATTTGTCATTACAGCTCTGTTAGGATACGCCACCACCATAATCCCCCGTGTATACACCTACTACGCATCCACACTGCTCTTCTTCATCTTTGGGCTGCAGATGCTGCGTGAGGGGTGGTACATGGCGCCCGATGATGTCAATGTTTTTACCCTCTGTCATAAGCCACCCCAATACTCGTCAACGTTTGTGTTAATGTTTCATCTTGCTATTTGTCATTTACAGCTCTGCTAGGATACGCCACCACCATAATCCCCCGTGTATACACCTACTACGCATCCACACTGCTCTTCTTCATCTTTGGGCTGCGGATGCTGCGTGAGAGGTGGTACATGGTGCCCGATGATGTCAATGTTTTTACCCTTTGTCATAAGTCACCCCAATACTCGTCAACATTTGTGTTAATGTTTCATCTTGCTATTTGTCATTACAGCTCTGTTAGGCTACGCCACCACCATAATCCCCCGTGTATACACCTACTACGCGTCCACACTGCTCTTCTTCATATTTGGACTGCGGATGCTGCGTGAGGGGTGGTACATGTCGGCTGATGAGGGGCAGGAGGAGCTGGAAGAGGTGCAGGCCGAACTCAAGAGGCGCGACGAAGAGGTACAGAGTTTTTCTCAAACATTCCCCCATCATTTTTTAACCGTCTTGAGTGCCAAATTATCCCTCACAGAGCCACAGTTGACTCAACTCAAGTCAGAATACTCTTTGAATCAGATTATATTGTTTTGTTCTTGAATGCACACGATAGAAATTGTGATTGAAAAAATACATTTATTTGCAAATTTATACAATTATTTAACATGTATATAATATGTATATAGATCCAAGTAATGGAATCCAGTATTTACAGGGTGAGTATTTACCCTAACACCTTATTATAGTAGAAGGATCACTAGCACCTAGATGCATTTTATTAATGCATAATTTTTACTAATTTGGTCAATCACTGATTTTGAGTTTATATGAATCTACATATAATGATATTACAGATACCCCATTTTTATACAAAGTTTTTAAAAAAGAATGTTATATTTTCTATAATTTACTATTTCTATTTTTGTTATTATTTAAAGCCTGTGCTTTTTCTTTCAGGGTTCTTGTTTGTTTTGTTCAAAGTGATGTATTTCTTCCAAATCTTGTGTATGTACGCAGAATTCAATACAACAGGGTATTAAGCCTGTTCACCAAAACCACAACCACAACCATGTAGAAAACCATGTAGAGGTAGAGATGAGCACGAACGAGGTCAGTAGAGGTCAAAGTTCAATGCACTATCATGACATCGGTGTATTTGCTGCTACATCATACAAGCATTGAGTGTATTGAAGCTGATATATCAAATTCACCATCAGGGCATAAAGCACATTGAATGTATAGCTGATATATAAAAGTCCTCATAACCAATGCCTAATCAAAGAGGTCAGAGTTCATCGTACTCTCACGACATCAGTGTATTTGCTGCTACATCAGACAAGCATTAAGTGTATTGAAGCTGATATATCGAATTCACCATCAGGGCATAAAGCACATTGAATGTATATCTGATATATTAATGCCACATCACCAATGCCAAATTGAAGAGGTCAGAGTTCAATGCACCCTCATGACATCGGTGTACTTGCTGCTACATCAGACAAGCATTGAGTGTATTGACATGCATTGTCACAGCATCATTGTACAGCTACAACACCAAACATACATTGATCGTATAGCTGATATCAAACTCGCAAGCACGTTGGTATATTGCTGCTGTACCTAAAACAGCTGAAATTACCTAAACATGCATCACCAAGGTTCAATAATTGTCATTCTAAGATACACTATCACATCACAGAATCATTGTATATAGCTGATATATGTCAAACACTGTCCATCACTACATAATAATCCTTCTCACGGCTAAAGCACATTTTGTATCTAGCTTGATATCAAACTTGATATCACTATGTCAGAAAATGCTGCTGCAGCTAAAACATGGTATGTGTATATATAGCAGATCTATGTATTGAACATGCACACCAAGTTCCAGTCGTGTCAGACAAATTGTTGCAACACCATTGTGCAGCTACAACACCAAACAAAACATTGATTATAGCTGATATTAAACTTGCAATCACCTCAGTATATTGCTGCTGTACCTAAAACACTGATTTGCATATATACTCTGATGTATTAAACACACAATTTTCAGCAACATTCAGTTGTCATGTTAAACATATTGTCACAGCATCGCAACACCAAACACACATTATTTGTACATTATTTGTTATTAAGTGTTAATTGTTATTGTTTCAGAAACATTGAGTGTACCTGGTTGGCATCGAATGCAACAACATGACATCAGCGTATTGCTGCTCTATCAGCGCAGTCAAACCAATCTGTTCAGACTCCTGTCCATGTTTTTGTTTTTGTTGTTTCATTATATGTTTGTAATAATATTTTTCATGACTGTCCTACGTGTATGTCTTGCTTTTATTGTGTACACATTCAATGACTCTCACATGTACATGTATACCAGAATGTAGTATTACCATGGACACCAGTTGGTGGATTCACTGTCCATTTCACCAGACCACAATGATCACAACATCAAAGTCACAACCTCAGATACACCCAACCATTTTGCAGAGTAAATTGCTACATGTACAGCATGTTTTCCAGACCAGTCCATGTCTGGAACACTCTTCCAGGCAACGCTGTCTCGGCCAATACACTACTTGGCTTTCGGGGAGCGGCATTACCATGCCATACGGATTATGGCGACCCCCCTGCCCCTAAAGATGCTGTATTAACGAGGTACACGCCTGCACCACCTGCACACTGCACCTTAAATAATAATAATAATAATATACAACATTTATATAGCGCATTGTATATAGTGCACAGAGAACCATCACTTCACCAACAGCACGCAACACAGGCCAGCACAGCCCTCTCCAGGACAGCGTTTACGCTTTTGGGAGAGTAATTCTTCAAGGTTCAAGGTCCAGTCATCGTTTGAAATGACTGGCCTCCGTTAGATTCACCCTCGGTACCCTACCTGACTAAAATACCAGAAGGAATTGATTTAATTATCCTTGGGTTAGTGCCCAGTTTATATAGCTTCTGACTATTTAAGCAATGTAAAGGGTTTCGTGGGAACGTCCCCCATTGAAGGGTCTTTGTGGCTCGATGGTTGAACACCGGTCTAGCAATCCAGAGGTCTCGGGATCGATTCCCGGCGAAGTCTATTTTTCTTTGCTCATTTTCAATCATTTAAAATACCAGAAGCTTACAGTACAAAACTACCTGTAACTATTCAAGCCATGAAGACATTGTCTGTATTCTGAGCAGAACTTGTCCATTCATTTGTGTTCATTGATTCAACGCACAATACATAATATATCATGCGTGCATCAACTGTACTCCTCAGAACTAAATGTTTGTCCCTTCATTTGTGTGCGTTAATTCAGTACACAAAAGGTGTATTGAATCACTCAGAAGTTTGTTATTCCGTTCATTTGTGTGCACCTTAATTCAATGCGCAAAACATATATATCTATATTGAGGGTACATCAACTGTATCCCTAAGAACTTTGTTTGTCCCTTCATGTGTGTGCATTTATTCAATGCACAAAGATGTATTGTGTGTCCATTCCTCAGAAATGTGCTTGTCTGTATGTTTGTGTGCGTTTATTCAATGCTCAGAACATGTACTGTATTGTTCATGTACATCAACTGTATCCCTAAGAACTTTGTTCGTCCTTTCATTTATGTGCGTATTAATTTAATGCACAAATATTATAAATTGATGCTCATGTATGTGCTTTACTTAATTAAATGGTTTATCTTTTTTAAATTGTCGGATTTCATTCAAGGGAGCTGTATTTATTGTAAAAATTTGATAAATCAGTTGAAAGTGTTATGAAGTAAAATATGGCTTTTAAACCTGTTGGATAGACTATGATCTAAATGACATACATGTCATGTTTGGTCATAACCTTAACATGGCATCCTTCCTTTACAACGTGTCTTCCACAAGTTTATGCTGCTATTTCCTATCCATTGAGTGGGAAGTGCACAAGCTGGTGATCTTTTGTTAGGAATCTACCTCCAGTTTACCCAATATACATGTGTACATGTAGCTCATTTGAATATAAACCAGAACAAAAATGCCACAACTTAAAAAAAAAAAACAGTTGACGCTTGTCA
The DNA here is from genome assembly GCA_037951105.1 of Echinarachnius parma. NCBI lineage: Eukaryota > Metazoa > Echinodermata > Echinoidea > Clypeasteroida > Echinarachniidae > Echinarachnius > Echinarachnius parma. The sequence goes on from JBAMJV010005548.1 coordinate 120,674, forward strand.
AGGACATCAATCAATTTTTTTTCTTCATAGAGATGGAGAAATGCTTAAATGGAATTAACTCTTTTGTTTTCATTGTGGCCCAGTCGGGCAAGTTTAATCAAGATTTCTCAAGTTTTAGTGACCACAAATCTTCATCTGGTGGCCTCGAACAAAGACTAACATGAACAAGTCTATTATATTGTGGGTGCTCATTCGAGCAAGTAAAATTTAGATTAGATGCTAATTTTTAGTGGGTCCTAACCAGCGGGACTGTGCTAACTTCAAGCCCTGCCTTTTCACATTAAAAAAAATAAATCCAAGCAACAAACAATTACTAGATTATAATGTTTGTGGATTGTTTTTTTGTTTTTGTTTTACAGAGAGAAAAGGAATTAATGAACAGCGTGACACAGGACCCAGAATCGGGGGTGATACGAGGCGGAAACCGGCGGAAAATGTTTGGTGTATTTTCTCCTATTTTGATGCAGGCGTTCACGCTGACGTTTCTCGCCGAGTGGGGAGACCGGTCGCAGATAGCGACGGTAGTCTTAGCAGCAAGAGAGGTAAAGACAGCTAACCAGTCTAACCTAGTACTAAAGTGATAAGCATAACCATATAATAACCAGGGCCCATATTCATGAAAGCCTGCTAGCTTTAGTTCCTTGCTAAGTCTATGTTGGATGTCGTTGCTACGAATTAAAGATATTTTAGATGCTAACTAGGGTTAACTGAGTGGGTGCCTCAGGCTTACTCGGCGAACCCTAGTTTGGTGATTAGGAAAACTGTTTGTTGCTCAATGAACTGCGCATTTAAAATACACTTAGCAAGGATCTAAGCTAGCGAGGTTTCCTGAATATGGGGCCAGAGTAATACAAAACCATATTTCATTCTACATGGAGGTTTTTTTTATACAGCGAAATTTCAACCTAGTGCGCAACGTCAAATTCAGTCCGCTGCCAAAATGCCAACAAAATTACGTAAAAGTGAGAATAATGAAAGGGCTGCGTGCATTTCCATTCCCAAACTTAGCAATATCAAACCACTTTACCATGCAATTTACGAAACTGCCAACATTTATTTACTACAGGACAGATAATTTACAGAATGATGCATTTTCCATCTTTTTCATGATAAGTTTTGCGAGTCTTTCTTCGCGGCATGTAAACAATCAATTGTGACGTCACAGCCATGACGTCACAATTCTTGACACTCAATTCGGGTTCCTCCAAAAGTTCCTCCAAATAATCATCTTATATAACAAATAGTACATGATTCCTGTCGTTAAATATTCCATAATAGACACCTCTACATTTTTAATTTCTCTCGTGCGATTATATTGCACTCGGCCTGCGGCCTCGATGCAATATAATCGCTCTCGAGAAATTAAAAATGTATCGTTGTCTATTCTGGTATATTCAACTCCAAACCATGCACTATTTGTATAATAAAGCACAGGTAATAGGGTTTCTCCGGAATTTGAACCCGAGACCTCCGGACTGCTGGTTTCAGGGATGAACACGAGCACAAGGGCTTCCTATAGCTCAGCTGGTAGATCATTGGTCTAGCAATCCAGAGGTCTCGGGTTTGAATCCCGGAGAAACCCTATTTTCTTTGCTCAATTTCAGATGTATTTAAATAAGGAAAGAGGCATCATATGAAATTAATTTTAATTGTTGGCCTACATACGTTGTACATTTCCTGCAACTTTATCTGCTTACTGCATAATAGCAAAACCCTGCACTTGTCGGTAATGCATGTTTTGAAGAAATGGGCATTTTAACTTGGTACTTAGTAGTTTATTCCTCCAAAATACTCCATAGGAGTTTTAACTGGAGGTGGGTCCG